>MU223517.1:1223878-1248665 GCA_018584345.1 Thuja plicata | reverse complement strand
AATTAATAAAAAAAAAAATATTCAATTAAAAAAAAATAAAAAATATTCTGACCAATCTTTGATGTGTTAGGTACCTTCCCCCAAAAGGATTTAGAAAAATTCATTTATTTACTTCAAAATAGGGTGGCTGTACACATGCGGGGTATGGTCCTGAAACAGACATTTTGAAAAAGAGGTTTTTAAACATGCCTACTAAATATATTTTCTATTATGTGGGTATTTAAATAAATTACATATTTGAAAAATAGACTCTGAGCACTACATTTTCTATTAGTGGATTTTTTTGATATTCAATCTCTAAGTGCCTCAAATTTTGACATCAATTGACAGACAACTTGAAAATCAGGGAAAACACTTCCACTTTTTGCCCAAAAAGTGGACTCAACTTCTTGCTGGCACCCACCCCCGGGGTAATGGTTTGGCAGAGTCTACTAATAAGAATCTAATCAGGATAATAAAAAAGACTCTGCAAGAAAACCAGAGAGATTGGCACTCCAAACTATAGTTTGCCTTGTGGTTAGATAGGATCGCTCCCAAGAAGATCATTGGGAACTCTCCATACATGCTAGTCTATGGAAAGGAAGCTAAATTTTCTATTTCAACAGAGTTACTAGCTCTAGACCTTGCTTCTCAACTTGTCCTCTTTGAAGAAGAAGACCCTTTGCAAATAAGATATGCTCAACTCATGGAGTTAGAAGAAATTAGAGACAAGTCTATACAAACCATGTAGTTCCAACAAAAGCAAATCAAGAAGAGATTTGATAAGAGGTCCATATCAAGGAGCTTCAATGTTAGGGATATAGTCCTCAAATGGGATGAATACAGATCCAAGCCTGACAGACATACCAAGTTTGATCCTTTTTGGGGAAGCCCATTTGTGATCACTGAGTGCAAGGAACATAATTCTTTTCAGCTATCAACTCTTGAAGGAGAAGCCTTGACAATCTCTGTCAATGGATGTTATCTCAAGCCCTTTTTTGAGGTTTTTCCATCTTTGTAATTAGGTTTCCTAATTTTTTTTCTTCTTTTTATGTTAGTTTCCCATCTTTCCAAAAGTGCTTTGCACAGTTAGTTGTTTCTACTTGTATAGCTCCTTTCCTATTTTGGCTTGTTGTTTCTCCTCCTAGTTTCATCCTTCTGCTTCCCAGAAGTTTTTATGTGCTCAGATGCAGACTCCTATGCCCAATGGAATGTCTAAAGGCCACTCATTTTATATGTCTAGCAGGCTAACATTTAGCAGAAATCGCCAAAAATGTTACCCAAATTTCACATCCTGTCAAATTTGGCTACAAATGAAGTAAATGGGACTCCCACAGGGGTAGATCCTATTACGACTGTTAATAAATTAGGGTTTATATGGCACTAATAACTGAGGAGGGTGAAAAGGCATTAAGTTGATGCTCGGTTTACACTGATGCTCGGGCAATACTAGTGCTCGATTTACAATATATTCCTCGGGTTCACTTTATCCTAAGTTCTTTTCCTAAGTCCTGACTTAATTTATTTACCCCAGGTGCCAGCAAGTTCCTTTTTATCAAATGGTCAGAGTTATGTCTTAAAGAGAAAGTGCTTGAGATCTATCCTTTAAGACATTAAGCCATTGTGACACGTGGAAGGTTTTTAGAACTTGGGCCCGTCAAACGATAAGATAAAGGTCAAGCAGGTCATGATCAATCCAACGGTCGGCTTATAGGCTTAATGTAGAGATGCACATGATCTAATCTTTAAGCCATTAAGCCTATCTGACACACATCCATGGTGGGTCCAATGCAGTGCCAAGGTAATTAAGGTAAATATTGAGCAAGTCATTTCTGATCATGTGGTTGGCTTAAAGGCTTGAAGACAAAGTGATCAAAATCTAGCGATTAAGCCATTAAGCCATGGTGACATGTGGACGGTGGGGTCACCTCTATGCAGGGTCTTTGGTTGATTAATCTATGTGCAGTTCTGGTTTGATCCAATGGTCAGCTTAATGCCTTAATTCCAAGCTGATCAAAATCTAATGATCAAGGCATTACGCCTTATTGACACGTGGAGGGTTGTCAGAGCTTGGACCCATCTGCGGTAATGTAATCTCCGATCAAGTTCATTTTAATTGGACGGTGGGCTTAATGACTTAAAGACAAATTGATCAAGATCTATCGATCAAGCCATTAAGCCTGAATGACACGTGTTCATGGTGGAGTCGCACTGGTCAAATAGAGGAAAGTAAAGACCGATCAAGTCCTTTTTGATCAGACTGACAACTTAGGTCATGTAAATACCATTCAAGTCCTTGTTGAAGAAAGTAAAGATTGATCAAGTCCTTGTTGTCGAGAGAGAGAGAGAGAGAGAGAGAGAGAGAGAGAGAGAGAGAGAGAGAGAGAGAGAGACCTAAGCCATATAACCATAAGATCTAAACACTAAATTTTTTTACCCTTCCTCACTCTCTCTAAATTGATTACAACTTAAAATAAATCACATTCAAACTCCTAGTATGGTGATATTATTGAATGTTCATGTTGGGAATGAGATCAACCATATATGGCCTCACCATTAATAACTTCGGTAAGAAAACATTTAGAGTTTAAAGATAATTTTTATATAGAACTTGACTCATAAGAGTGTGTCCAATGTAACAATGGCCTATGGTAATGGTTTTTCACTTAACATTGTTCACAAAATGCTATTTAACTATTAGCAGGTTGACATAGTCAATTTTCATGATGTTGTTCTAGTAGGTTACCAATTACATAGACAATGTGTGTGTGTGTGTGTGTGTGTGTGTGTGAGAGAGAGAGAGAGAGAGAGAACTTGACTCTAACCTAAGGTCTCTTTCCTATACCTTCTTGGGATTTCACAACCCTAATCTTGAAGGCAAGTAACCAAGAACTTCACCCTTCTAAACAAGAAACTTCCTATCAACAAGTCCTTTCAACACTCATTAAACCTACAAGGGTAGATTCTAGCACACTAAGCCAACTCACTCATAAAGCTTTGCAGGATTGAATTTCCACTTCCTTAGCTCATTTTAGGACATTCTTGAAGGTTTGAAACCAACTAACATTCTTTCACACATCGAACTCCTAAAATCTAGGATTAGGCCTAGAGATTGCTTGTAGCCCTATTCTGACCCAAATTCTTGATTTGTTGAAAAACTCTCCAAATAACCCCAAAATCTTTCTTAGGATCTAGATGCCTTTTATCAAGACATTAGAGATTTACAAGCTGAGGTTTCTTCAAGTCCTCTGTACAACCCCTGAAACCCTTGAGGGACACGATCCTTAAAAATAGGGCTAATAGGCCTTTCCTCTGTATTTGGCTTCATTTCTCATTGAAATCAACTCCTCCATTTCTGCCATTGCACAGAGGGTCATATCCACTCTCCATTATCACTCTCTAACCACTAGATTGCTTCTACCAATCCAACCCTGCAATATTTTTCTTATTGTTCCTCTTTTTCCCTAGTTGAGCTATAGCCAAGCTCACCTAGGGAAAGAGCTCATGATTCAATGCTAACACCTCTACTAACAAAACCAAAAATAAAATTATGTGCAGTGGCTCCTCTGTCATTCTATCTAGGCCCATTTTGATTTCCATGGATCTAATGACCTCAAGGAGCCATTTTCTATATACAGTCCAAAATTGGACCAGGAAACTATAGCTTTAAAGAAAATTTACAAGAACCTACAAAATGAAAACTATTAACCAAACTCTTTCCACATAGAGTTAATTGAATCTCATTAGAAACTAATTACAATGGAGAATCCAATAATCTAATCCATTAACAAGCTTTTCCAATTCAAAATTCTCAAAAATAGTTACAGTCTCAGTCTACAACTTTACATTTAATGGAAATGCAAACAAAATGACATCCAACCTTGAAATGTTGCCATGGGAGTTCTTATATAGTCTTCCCCTCCTCAAATAAACTGCTCCAACTGACCTATTTGTCCATTTAGGACAATAGCAAGTTTTTAGCAAAGTTGTCGAGCAACGTTTCAAAGTTGCAAAGTTATAAAAATATTGCTTTGAGCAACTTTACATTTATTCTTGCAACTTGACTTTTTCATACTTTCAATCTCTTGGTTGGATTTCTAAAAGCTTAAAAACAACATCGAAGACATCAAACAACTCTAAAACACCTTCCTAAGCAACTAGGATGTCCATTCAATATTTTGACCCATTTTGTCCTTTAGGTCATTACAAAGAGTGAATGAACAAAAACACTACCAAAAGCAAACACAATAAACCCTAAATCAATCCAAAATCTTCCTAAACATTCCTAATTTGCCTAAGCAACTAGGATAGGACACAATCCAAACAAAATAGGGGCTTTGAAACCCTAGGTGCCCCTGCACCACAGAGAGAGTCTACTATAACTTTACAAAGCTTCTTGAAACCCTTTGTTTAACACTTGTCCATGTGAATAATTGTTAAAAACTTAAAACAAATTGCATTCAAACTCCTAGTGGAGTGATACTACCGAGCCCTTGACTCACATATATAGTTCTGTCTAATGCAACACTGAATTATGGTAATATTTGTTAACTTAACATCGTGCATAGAATGTTACTGAATCATTAGTGGGGTGGCATAGTTAGTACACATAATATTGTTTGTAGGTTACAAGTTACCTAGACAATAAATGAGAGAGAACAATAGAATTTGCTTTGACTTTACAAAGCTTTTCAGTTCTCTTTTTTTAACATGTATCAATGTGAATTATCATTAATAAGTTAAAGTAAATTGCATTCACACTCCTAGTGGGGTGATACCACTGAGTGTTCGTGTTCATGTTGGAGATGAGATCCTCCATATGTGGCCTCACTAGATAGTTCACAATTCCAACAATAAACATTTACCCTTTTTGAAAAACCAAGTATCCATGTGAATACTCATTAATAACTTAAGATATTACATTTAAAATTAAATTAATAATTTGAAACACCTCGCATGTAAAATAAATTTAAAAACAAAATATTGTAATCATATAAATGATTCTAGTGAAAATAAATAACATCTTAACAAATACTTTTTGAAAATAAACTCAATCATATTCTAGACCATTGAACTTTAAATAAAGTGTATAGCACTTGCCCGCTTATAAAATTGTTTAATTCAAATCTTCTACAATATTAAAAAAAAAAAACTCTTCTAATCAAATATTTAATAAAAACTTTTAAAACATAAAACCAATATAAAAATTTCTGTATAAGTCCACAACACCATTTTAGTGGAACCAAGATAAAAGGTATCATCATTTTCCTTGTCTCCAAAGCAACCCACATTTCTTCCCTCAGTACAGACAAGCCTGCCTCACAATGCTCGAATTTTAAAGTGTTAGTAATTACCCATTACTCACTCAGCCGGTTTGGATTGTTACACCAGTTCATAGTATTCAGTAGTTCATAAGATCTGAAGACACAGTTATAAATACATTGACTTTCAGACCCAGTTATGTCCGTCCCAAGATGAACGATCCGTGCAAAACCCTAGATGAAAAGTTATAAACCAGCGAGTCGCGCAATAGTCTGTCAGATACAGTAAATGAGGACAACTGTTACTTCATTACTTACCACATGGCACGCAATATTCTTACTACTCTTGCATTAAAATCAGTCTTCTCTACTTCCAAAAAAGTGATATTGCGTGGCTTCATCGTCCCATGATTAACTACCTCGTTCAGATTTCAGCTGTATTTAAATGTCAGCTGACTACGAGCGACTTGTCTCCATTAAAAAAATTGTTAAAAATTGTTAGTGGGCTTTATGAGAGGTTTTTATATTCACAAAAACATGGAGTAAAAGGTGTTGATCGTTGTTGCATTGGTCATTGGACAGAGTACAAGTAATAAAGGGAAGCAGTGTGTTTGAGTGATCCAGAGTAAAGTTTTTTTTTTTAAATCAGAGTCTGATGTTTCCCCAATTTTTAAGCGATATACTATCTACATGAACTGGTCATAAGTTAAATTTGCAGTGTGTACGTACTTATGTTCTGATGTTCTGTATCTAATACAATTAGATGTCTCCTCTAAAGAATACATTGTAGTTCTATATTGTAATTCTGGAAAACTGGAAATGGAGTATCATTTTATTTTAGAATGTGAAGCATACAAGGACAGCAGAGGCGAATTTGCGGATATTATATATGATAGGTCTTGGCATAACCTATTCAGCGAGGAGTACATTGAGAAGTTAGGGGTACTCATCATCAACTTGCACAAGAAAAGAACCAAGCTATTGAAGTCGCTTAAGCTGCCTTGCTGTCCCATAGGCTATGTTTAGCCTCGTGGACATTAAAATTTTATATTATCTTATCTCTTATGTTCTGTTTGTAAGAACAATCATGTAAACAATACATCGTAGTTTTATATTAAGACCTATAAACATAATATAATTTTTTTCTTCTTCTTATAAGACTATTAGTTTTGTATGGGAGGAGTTTCAAAACTATAAGTTCTTTTTCATTTTTAATTAGGAACATATCTTTTAACTTTGCTAATATAAAGAACATAGTATAATTTTTAAAAGAAGAGGGCGGTGAAAAGGCATAATCACGATGTGGCTATGTGAGGTGGAGGCAAATCTTAAAATTTGATGGTTTGTGTTTTTGCTTCAAGTCTATTATCACTCTTATGCCATCAAACAAATGTCCTCGAAAATGTGTGTGCAAGGTCTTTCACAAGGTAAAAATTATAATATTTTTGCAAATGTTTTATATATCCCTAAGTTTGACAATGTATGTAACTTTACTTTGAAAACTTACTATATAGGAAGAAATCAATCAAGAAGCATGATGTGAGATTGGGTATCAACATTGAGCCATGCATGGGATTTGTGTTGATGCGATCCAAAACGTTACTAAGAGTTTGTTTCTCTGCCATTTTGCTAAAGCTATCCATACAAGGACTACCCATAAACATGGCATGTGATATGTCCATGTCTCTCTTGTGTTCCAACATTGGATGCGTGAATTTTCCATCTCAAATTAAAGATGTTTCATTTGCCTATTTGACTTGAATTCCAAGAGTTGTCTATACCCTATTGAAACTATAATGATTTCGTTTGACAAGGTCATTTACCTTGAGCCTAATAAATTCTATTTTTCTTGTGTACAGAAGTGTGTGTGTGTGTGTGTGTGTGTGTGTGTGTGTGTGTGTGTGTGTGTGTGTAGATATTTTTCTCTTTAAGGGCCTAAAAGAGTGTGGATATACAAATTGGTCATTTGAGCCACAATGTTATTTACCTTAATTTGATAAGTACTTAGCTTCTATGGCAATCATCTTACCATAAGATTAGGGGTTATTTTCTACTTTCTCCCTACAATAGGCCCTCTTATTGGCCCATCAAGGCTTCCCCTTTGAAAAATGATGAAGGGTGGATTATAGTCAAGAACCACAAAAAATACAAACATTGAAATTTATAAAACTCAACCAAAACCCTCAAGTATTGTCCCTCACCTAGTTGTTAAATAACAAACACGAGTGTCTTCAAACCCTTAAGAATCAAGGAAAGAGGTAAGTCCCTCTAATGGTCAACCTTCTAATCAACCTATATTTTTTAAACTATCACAATCAATATCTATTGTATTTTCACAACTAAATAAAATTATAAATTATCCACCTTGTCTAGCACATTTGTGTCATTCTAACAATCCCCCTAAGCATCTAGAGAAAGAAGAATTCATTGTAGAAAAATGGAATATGTCAATTCCCAACATTTCGTTCAAAAATATTTCTTGAGATAAACTTTGTAGAATTTGTATTCTTCTCTTGAAGATTTGTATAGCAATCGCATGCCCCTTGACTCTCATCAATGAATTGTCTCATGAAATGTTTGAGTTGTCACTAACATCTCCAATAAGTTTCCAATAAGTGATGCTTGTTAAAAAAAATTAACTTTAGATAATATTTGTTTATAGAAAGTTAACAATGTTAGTTTCTTGCTTAATGTTGTTTTCCATGTTATTTGGCTAGCCGATTCATTTTTTGTAGAAATCATGATGCAATTTGTACATGGATTTTCACCTTTCTCTCTCCTAGGTGACCTTCAAGTACATTTTTTATCATAATTTTGATCTCATCAACCAAGTGATTTGAAGCCTCTTAAATATTAAAAATCATTCATTATCAATATTTATACTTATAATGATGTTGAGAGATTACTTTTGTGATAGTGATCATTGATTCCATGTCTGCCACAACCTCGGTTATGTGCGAGGACTTTAATATAGTTGAGGTGGTGTATGATAAATATGGGCATATGCCTTTGAATGGAATAATTTATTAGATAGACTTGATGGAGCATATAAGTGTTATGATTGTGGTATGATTTCCATTGAGTCCTATTATCCTAGTTGTTTAACTCTTCCACTTGATTATTTTTTAGATGTTACTCTTTCCAACCATTGTCTCATCAATTTTTATATTGGGTGGCAAAATTTTGTTTCCAAAGTTGTCAATTCATATTTTTATTTTAGTACTTCCTTAATTCCTCATCAACCCAAACTAGCTGATATGTTTGGGGTATGGATTTGAAATTATAGTCCTTAGCAAAATACGTCGATTGTTTGTGGAATATGACCATCAAGCATACTCACTTTCTTCAAATATATGGTCCCCAACTATCTAAATGTTATCCTTGCACATATGAGGAAACCACCACATATCTTCGCCATGCCACTACTATACTCAAAGCTTACCCTTTTTCTCTTGTTTTACAACTATGGGTGGTTGAGCTTTGTCATCCAAAGAAAGTTGTTAATAATCACTCCATTAGAAGTGCTCAGATCAAAGATAAGTTACATTGGTTGAAAGCGGTAAATTGAGATCGGTTAACTTTTGTGTATCCTTTATGCTTTTATGAAGTACTATGAGTGGGGTTCAGGGATCAAAAAAAAAAATTTGAGATGTGTCCATCCTTTGCAAGAGTATCTCAAGGTTGTTCCTATGACCATTTTCTTTCCCTTATTAATCTCCATGAAGAATTATTTACTAAATATTGATCCAATTACAAACTCAACTTGGATAGACTATGCTTAAGTAGATTTTGGATATCCTTTAGGATTTTATGAACTATTGTGAGAAGGTTTCAAGGCTCAAAATAATTCTTATAAATGTGGCCACTCTTGTTGGCATATTGGCAAATTTGGATGATGGTTGTGCTGGAATTGATATCAACATAGCAAAAGGATTGATCAAAGGAAGCAACCAAAAGAGTTATTTTCTTGATGCTAACTTAATTGTTGCAAGTTAGTTAGTAGAGTAGGATGTTAAAAGGTCTGGTGAGAAGCAGATATTGCAGAGATGAAGTCGCACACGTAGATGAAAGATTATGGAGATGTTTACTATGTTCACCCAAATTTACAAAAGGTTTCATGATGATCTGTATAGGTATCTAGGTTGTAGAAGGTGATTGGAAGATAGGGTGACAGATTGTGCCAATAGAAAGATAGAAAGAGGTTTGGTGTGCTCAATAGAGTTAGAATTTCATGGATCAAACCTAGGAGTGTGTTGGAGACATACTCAGGTGTCTTCAACTCAGAGGGTTTATACTTCAGAGGTCTGAAAGGAATAATCTTATTTCCTTAGAGACTTGTTGATAGTGTGATGGTGTACCATCTCAAAAATTAAGCACATACTTTTGTGCACTTTTTTGGACCTTTTAGCCCTCAGTAGTGTGTTTTCTCACATTTAGGACCTCCTAATTCATTCAATTATCCCCATAATTTGAATCAAGTTCTTTTTTTTTCCTCCAATCTAGCACAATATTCTAGGTTGTCTTTAATTTCTATGCTCCATCTCCCATTTATCCCTCCAATCACAAAATTCATGTCCCTCATAGATTTAAATGCATTTACAACTGATTTTCCCACTTATTCCACCATATTTCCCCCAACCCCCTCAATGCTCCTTGGGATCTAGGATTTTTGTCCTGAAATTTGCACCATTAGGTATAGGTCAATGATGCAGTCAAGGATGGAGAAACCTCAAAATATCAGTCCAATCCTTGCAGTCGATACAACACAATGGAAAACAAGAAGAACAACAAGCCAAGATGGAAGGAAATGAGACATCAACATTGTGTTATTCTCAGAAAATCATTTACAATAGATTTGCAACATGTAGTCTCACATTCCAAGTATACAAGCATGTTTATGATTAAAAAACCTCTTACAAAACCTAGCCCACCAACGCCCAATAATCTTATAAAAAACACCTTGCCCCTTAGGAATAAGTCAATAAGCTTATAAAGCAATCACAATACTAGGTCGACCCATAAAAGATCACATTTACCAATAATTGAGAAAACATGTTACGACAATTAGGTTAGGAACCAAATCATCTGGAACAACCTCCAATCAAAGAAATAAGAGATGTGATCATAGGAATAATTCGGCCTCAAATGTATCACTAAGATGGTACGATCGCACATGGAGATTCCAATCGAAAGATCTGAAATTGATTAGAAAACACAATGACTGACTGAGAAAATGAAGAATAAGAAAATCATGCAAAGAATCTACAAAATCTCATGTGCGATGAATCCAAGTGATGTAAAATCATAAGATATGGTCCAACATGAAGCCACAAACACACAGTACTAACTGCAAGTTAACACAAAAGAGCAACTACAAATTGACTGCTAACAAAAAACACTAGACTGATCAAACAGGAAAAAAAATATTTTTGGTTAATGCAAGATTTCCAAGATCCCAAGATGCTCCTACATTAGACACCTGAGGTACATAAAAGTGAGCCTCTCACTTTGCTAGGGCCAAAGGAAAACCAAAATGGTCAACCTCAACTTGAGAAATCCATGAAGAATCCTCCACTGGCCTGTCCTTCCATTTGACAAGATATTCCATATCTTGCTTACCTCTTGTACTTTGACTAACTCTTCTATCCAAAATTTTCTCTATCTGATCCATCTACTTCTTAGGATATTGTTTCCCAACATCTGATCCTTCACTGCTACTGCAATTTGATTCACGATACTCATTCAAATCTGCAACATTGAATATTGGTGATATATCCATGTCCTCTAGTGATTCCACTTCATATGCATTCCCTGAATCAAATTTCCTCAAGATCTTACAAGGACCAAACTTCTTCATCCTCAACTTGTTATAAGTACCAATAGTAAATATACCCTTCTATAAGTACACCATAACTTCATCTCCTACCTAAAATGTCTTATGTCTCCTCTTCATTTCTTCTCTCCTCTTATAAACTTGATTCATTTCCTCCAAATGATGTATCACTCCTTCATGCAATGATCTCATAACCTCTGAAAATTCCTCTCCTTCAGCACTCTTCTTAACATCACGAATGATATCCCTTAGTTCTACTACTCCCTTAATATTAAACCAGTAACCACTTCAAATGGTGTCTTCCCTGTACTCTTATTTACTGAATTATTATAATGAAACTCTTCTTGTGGAAAAACTAAATCCCAATTTCCAGGCTTATCTCCAACTAAACACCTCAACAAGTTGTCTAAACTCTTGTTCACAATCTTTGTTTATCCATTAGTTTGTGGATGAAAAGTAGAACTGAACTTCAAATCGGATTTCATCTTCTTCCAAAGTGTCCTCCAAAAATAACCAACAAACCTACTATCCCTATGTGAAACAATGCTCTTAGGTAATCATATAATCTCACAATCTCCCTAAAAAATAAATCATCTACATGCACTATATCTATAGTCTTCTTACAAGCAATAAAATGTTTCATCTTACAAAATATATCTAATACCACAAAGATAGAATCATAGCCTCTCTATGTTCTAAGGAAACCAAGTACAAAATCCATACTAATCTCTTGCCAAGGTTCAATCGACATTGTCAAAGGTGTATACAACCCTACATTTTGACTGCTACCTTTTGAAACTTGACATACCTTACAACTCTATACAAAATTCCTCACATCCTTCTAAATGTGTGGCCAAAAGTAATTCTCACTTACCAAAGCTACTATCTTATCAATGCCAAAATTCCCTACTAAAACCCCACTATGTTTCTCCTCAATCAGATTATCTCTCATGGAACTCCTAGGTTTACATAATTGACTACCCCTGAATAAAATTCCATCCTAAATTAAATAATCCACCACTTACTTTTGTCAACAACAGTAGGTCCCTTACAAGCCTTCCAAGGTTCATTGAAGTATGGATCTTCCTCTTACAAGACCTTCATTGAAGTATGGATCTTCCTCATACAGACACCGAGCAACAGAGGACAGAGCATTCACCGAGCAGAACAAAGGAAGAGAGAAAAGGAGATGAAGAGCATATTGATCAGAGAGGTATTTTTGGACTAACAATATATCTGAATATTTGCAAGTTAAAGTTGTATTTTGAATAGATCATTTACTGTATCAATTTAACCATTAATTCATAAAATCTCTTAACCGACTGGGATTTAATAATCCTTATTGTATTGAGATACTCAAGAGTATCAAAAGGTTTTCTTGTTAAAAACATAGTGAATTCTAGGTCAAAAGACAAAATGTTATTTTTAAATCTTCTAAGAAGGTCGCACTTAACAGTGTGTATTGTAACCTTTAACAAGGTTGGCTCTTCACCGAGCTCACTTCAGAAGAGTCAAAATATTTTGGGTTGCCAGTCCCAGGTGGTTTTTCCCTTAGCAAGGTTTCCACATTAAAATCTATGTTTCAAATGTGTATATGTTTCATTGCATTGATATTTTTCTTTACACATTATTGAAACTGAATTGGTCAGTTAACTATAAGTTTATTTGATGCTACTTGGTAAATTCTAGAAAAGATAAACAGTATATCTTACCGAGCAGTTTATATTTGTTAGAAATATTTATGGCATTCATCTTGATGATTGGGGACTGAAAGATAACTGAGGATATTATTTTTGAGATATAATTTTTTGGTTGGATTTCTGGAATTATTTTTAAGGCCAATGATTTACCCCCCCGCCCCCTCAGCTATTCTAACAATTGGTATCAGAGCTTTGGTGCTTGGAAGAAAAGTTTAAAGGGACTTAACCTAAAGATCACAAGATGAGTAAAAGGGATGTGCCTAAGTTGAACAAGGACAACTTTGCATCATGGAAAATAAGGATAAGACTTCATCTATTAGGTATTGGAAATGATGTCACACAACACTTGGATATTGAATATGTTGCACCTATTGGACCTCTGACTATTGATCAATTGAGAGAGAAACATGAACATAATTCTATGATGGTAGAACTTGCTTCTTCACTCACCGATGCTGAATTTGAAGATGTGAAATCATGCACCTCTACGAAGAAAATGTCGGACAAACTTTAGCTAGTACATGGAGGAGATGCAAATGTGCTGAGAGCTAAAGATGAAAGCCTAAGAGGAAAGTTTGATGACCTGAGAATGAAAGAAGGAGAGAAAATCACTCAGTACAGTGATAGAATTAAAGAAGTTATTAATGTTATCCATGGATTAGGAGGAGTACTTGAAAAAGAAATAGTTGTAAGTAAAATTCTAAGAACCTTACTGCCTATTTTTGCTATTAGAGAATCTGCAATTCAAGAAATGAGAGCAGTAGCTAGTAACAATGTTACTCTTGATAGTTTTATTGGTAGACTTATTTAATTAGAGATGAACAACTATGATAATAGTTGAGTCTGCATTCAAGTCTTCTAAAATAAGAAAATCTAGTAACAAACACACTATGAGAAATGATAGTGACAGTGATAGTGATGAACAACAACTTGATGAACTTGAAGCACTAATGGCTAGGAGATTTCATAGAGGTAAAGGAAGATATAAAGGTAAATTACCATTGGTCTATTTTAATTGCAAAGAAATTGGACATTTTTCTGCTAGATGCCCTAACAAGAGAAAGGATGACAGAAACTATGATAGATCTTTTGAAAAGAATTATGACAGAAGTGATGAACGAGACTACAGAAGCAACCGAAACTCTGACAGAAGAAATAAACAAGATTACAAGGACAAAGGCAAGAAGTCTTGTACCTAGCTAAGAACAAAGTTGAAAATTCTAACACCTATTCTGATGAAGATATTGAGGTAGTATTTGTTGCTATGAAGGATGATTTAGACAAAGAAGAAAGGTATGTTGAAACAACACTCATATTTAAAGTTAGCACAAATGATGTCTGGATTATTGATAGTGGATGTACTCATCACATGACTAGAGATAAAGAAAATTTTGAAACTTTTGAATATTATAATGGTGGATCAGTTACTATGGGTAATGACTCACCTTGCCCAGTTGAAGGAAAAGGTACCATCATGTTGAATAATCTGATCAGATTTGAAAATGCATATTGGGTGAAAGGACTGAACTATATTTTATTGAGTGTTTCACATTTGAACAACACAAGACACCGATTTGCATTTGAGAACAAAAAGGCAATGATCTATAATGGAAAAGGAAAGTTGATCGGTACTGGTGAACAAACAAAAGGTAATCTATTCTTGATGATATTGAGAAGACTTGTTTATTGGCTAGAAATGAAGATGTTTTGGTGTGGCATAAACAGTTATGTCATGTGAATTTTGACAACATGGTTAAAATAAGTGAGACTTACTGAGTATTTCAAATCCTGACCATGTCATGTGCAAGAATTGTCAAATAGGAAAAATGACAAAGTATAGTTTCAAGAGAAAAACCTACACATCTAATGTTATTCTAGAGTTATTCCATACTAACTTATGTGTACCAATGAGAACAAAGAGCTATTATGGTGATAGATACTTTATTCTATGTGTTGATGACTATTTTAGGATGATGACTGTCATGTTCTTAAAAGAGAAATATGAAGCATTTAAGATATTCAAATGGTATAAAGATAAAGTTTAGAAACAAAGTGGAAAAGAAATGAAATGTTTAAGATCAGATAGAGGAGGAGAATTTATTTCTGATGAATTCACTAACTTTTGTAATGTGCATGGGATTACAAGACAGGTTTTTGCACCGAGAACACCACAACAAATGAGATTGTTGAAAGGGGGAATAGATCAATTGTTGATTGTGGCAGAACACTGATGATTGAAAAAGGCATCACACAAACATTCTAGAGAGAAGCTGTAAGTATTGCTGTCTATACACTGAACCGAGTTCAATTAAAGAAAGACACAAATAAGACACCTTATGAGCTATGGTATGGATACACACCAAATGTGAGTTACTTTAGAATTTTTTGAAGTCAATGTTATATACTAAAAGATGATAGAAATGGGAAACTTGACTCTAAAAGTGATGAAGGATTATTTCTAGGATATTCTACTAAATGCAATGCTTATAAATGTCTGAACAAAACTTCTAACAAAATCATTGAAAGTGAAAATGTTAAAGTGGATGAATTTGCTGAGAAAAATGATAAGGAAAGCAAAAAGGAACCTAAAGATTACAATAGATTTGTCTACATTGAAGAACCTGAAACCTTCCCTGAGCGACATAACAATGTAATCAAGCAACAGGCTGCACACACCGAGAATCAGGAAAATGCTCGCAATACTAAACCATATCATTGGAGACAAAAGAGCAGGAATGAGAGCAAGAATTACGTCACTTAACAATAGATTTTTGATTTGTGATTTTGAGCCTGAATCTATTAATGTTGAACTTTAGAATCAAGAATGTGTTAGTGCAATGAATGAAGAGATTGAATAGATTGAGAAGAATAAAACATGGACATTAGTACCTAGACCGAGTAATAAAAATATCATTGGCACCAAATGGATTTTTAGAAACAAAAACTTAATGAGAATGGAGAAGTCACAAGGAACAAAGCAAGACTGGTATGCAAAGGGTATGCACAATAAGAAGGTATTAATTATGGAGAAACCTTTGCACCCGTTGCTAGACTAGAAGGAGTAAGAATTCTACTTTCTTATGTTTCTTTTAAAGAATTCAAAGTATACCAAATGGATGTTAAATCTGCATTTCTTAATGTAATACTAGAAGAGGAGGTATACATTGAAAAACTTGAATGGTTTGTTGATCCTAACAAGAGGAACATGATTTTTAAACTACATAAAGCCTTGTATGGATTTCAACAAGCACCGAGAGCATGGTATGAAAGACTTCACTCTTCTCTCATTAGTATTGGATTTGTTAGAACAAGTGATAATAGTAATCTCTATTTGAAAGAAGATACTGATGATAAAACTTTGATTGCTGACATATTTGTTGATGATATCATATTTGGAGGTAATGATATGCTATTCAAGTCATTTGCTAATGAAATGAGAAGAGAATTTGAAATGTCAATGTTTGGAGAGATCAATTTTTTTCTTGGCCTACAGATTCTACAACAGGATGAAGGCATCTACATCACACAATCCAAATACATCAAAGAATTTCTGAAGATATTCAAGATGGAGGACTCAAAACTAGTTAGAATACCTATGGAAACCAGATGCAAATTGACAAAGGAAGACAAGACAACTGAGGTAAATTAGACCTTATACAGATCTATGATTGGAAAACTAATGTATGTTCTACACACTAGACCTGATATAGCACATGCAATTGGTATATTTGTAAGATTCTATGCTAATCCTAAGGAAGCACACATGACTTTTTAAAAGAATTTTGAGGTATCTAAATAATACTGTAGACTATGGCTTGTGGTACAATAAAGAAAGAAAATTTAAGCTACAAGTTTATATTGATGTTGATTGGGCTGGAAACATAGATGATAAAAAGAGCACTATAGGAGGAGAATTCTTTATGGGTGACATACTTGTCACATGGATAAGTAAAAAGAAAGGATGCATATCTCAATCAACTGCAGAAGAAGAATAGGTAGTTGCTGCTGCAAATTTCTCTAACATTGCATGGATCAAGCAATTGCTGAAAGGTATGAATGAGGAAATTCTTGACCCAGTAAGTATCTATTGTGATAATACAAGTTCTATAAATATTTCAAAGAACCCTATGATGCATGCTAAGACAAAGCACGTAGCTATTACGTATCATTACTTGAGGGAACAAGTAAA
Source organism: Thuja plicata (assembly GCA_018584345.1). Lineage (NCBI taxonomy): Eukaryota > Viridiplantae > Streptophyta > Pinopsida > Cupressales > Cupressaceae > Thuja > Thuja plicata. Next base: position 1,231,703 of record MU223517.1, on the reverse strand, counting down.
AGATAAATAGGTGATACTAGAATATGTACAATCCAAAGAACAAATAGCAGACATATTCACAAAACCATTGCCAAAAGATACATTTGAGTACCTGAGGAATAGACTAGGGGTTCATCCCTTTTCTACTAGTCACTAAGATGACTAGGAGGCTAAATCAGCCTACACATTATCAGAAGATTAATCATGTTGATGCAAGCTGAGATATGGGTTGCAATGACATATTAGTCCACTAAAGGGAGAGAAAGCTTCAAAGGGAGAAAAATATTGTTGGCTACTACAGAGCTGTATATTTTTTTGGCATTGTTGTGAAAGGGAGAGGAAGATTCAATAAAATATACATTGAAGGAAGAAGAACATCTAAAGGGAGATAGGTATTCAATGAAGTAACCATCCATCAAAGGGAGAGAATTGGAAAGAGTTAACACTGCATATCTATCTAGAAAAGGGAGAAGAGATTCTACAAGAAAGGGAGAGACATAATCAAAAGACATAATTGCTACACCTATCCATTGAAGGGAATGAAGACAGGGAGAGAACACAATAAAATAAAATCTAAGCTAGAAGAGCTTACTAAGACTCGGGTATTTGAATTGGTTATAGAACAATAAGTTTGGCATTTTATGGCATGTTTTACACTACATATTTCATAGTATGTTTCCATCAATGCCAAAGGGAGAGATTGATGAACTATAACTGATTGAATGTTTGAAGATGATAAGTTGATGATCACCGAGCTGCAAAAGTGAATGCAAGACATTAAATCGGTTAATTTATTATATTTTTATTGATGTCAACTTGATATGACTTAAATTGTTCACACACATATTGGTCATAAACTTGAAGATATGAAAAGACAAAGTTTATGTGGTCGGTAAAACTTAAGAGGTTTGTATACACCGAGTGGCAGTGAACACTGAAAAATAGTGCACACCAATGGACAGTGAACACCGAGCACCACAGTAACTGAGAAAATGTTATCGAGAAAGTGTATACCAAGCACCGCAAACTAAAGTTGTTACTGAGCATAACTTGAGTTGATGACCGATCAGAACTGAAGTTAAAGAATGAAAAAACTACTTAGTTGGAAGAGCTATATTTAGGGTTTGACTGATTGATTGCTTTATTTTCAATGATCAATTAAACTAAAGAATAAAGAATAAAAGAGATTCAAATCATGTTTTATTCACAGTTATCATGGAGAGATTTTCTGAATAAAACTAAAGTAGAGCTTTATGGGATAAAGCAAGCATGGTGATTTGGGTTACCTGTCCCAGGTGGTTTTTCCCTTAGCAGGGTTTCTACGTTAAAATATGTGTTAAATGTGTACATTGCATTGATATTTTTCTTTATACATTATTAAAACTGGATTGGTCGGTTAACTCTAAGTTTATTTGCTTCTACTCAGTAAAGTCTAGAAAAGATAAACAATATATCTTACCAAGCTGTTTATATTTGTTAGAAATATTTATGGCATACATATTGATGATTGGGGACTGAAAGATAACTGAGGATATTATTTTTGAGATATAAGATTTTTGGTTGGATTTCTAGAATTATTTTTAAGGCCACTGATTCACCCTCCCTCTTAGTTATTCTAACACTACTATTGGTGATAAGAGCATACCATGGGCTCAGTTTGTCTCATTCCCCATACTTCCTACGGTTTTGGTTTCTTTGATCGGTGGCTTCTTACTTCCTGACCGGTGAGGTCATGGATTTGTTGTTGGTTGGGGTCACATCCTAGAGGACATGATTGTAGATCTGTGACAGTTTGATTGGGGTTCATGTGTGCTGACACAGTTATATCATGAGCTACATCACGTAGTATACACACCTGGTGTTGTACTTTCAGCACGTGTAGTACTACTATAGCTCTGGACATGGGAGTATATTCCTATCACACAGTCAATTTTAGCTAGACATAGAGATCCAGTTTGGGCATATGGTTATCTGTACGAGGGTATGATAGTCCAACCCCATCTGGGCAAGCTAGAGTTTTGGCATCAGATAGTTTATGACATAGATCAGGTCATGTAGTGACCTTACCTTGGATGCAAGGCATGGCATGAGGATGACTTAGAGTTTCCATATTTGTATTCACCTCATTGGGTGATATGACTGTCTCCTTTGATTATCAAGAGATTCTTCTTTTACAAAGTGATGAGACATTACGACCAGACATAGGATATCTCATAGGGGTTAGCTTTATATGCTCAGGTATAGACATAGAGATCCATCTGGTGTCCACAGGTGGATTACAGATATGACTACAAGGAGATACATCGGATGGGTTACATGGTCTAGGACATGTTAGACCATATAATAGATGTAGGGATGTCAACCGATTATACTCAATGGTATGATAAAATTCTTTTATTTAATGCTCTTAATGATTCTTATGCAATGGTATGCAAGGGAACTAGATGAGAAAATGCATTTATTTTTTTGTTCTTTTCTATGTATTTATAGTTATAATGAAATGCACCTTAATGATAAAAAATGCTTGATGAAAAATGCTTAATGATTTAGAATAAATTTAGGAAAATAATAGATAATAAATATGGATTAATGATATGCAATGTTTTTTTTAATTTATTACCAAGGGGCTTGTTTGCCAGGTTTTCACCAAGATAAAAAAAAAAATTCAGGATCCATATTTGACTATTTTTTCTTTCTTCATGCTCAATTTTCCACTTTTTTCTCTTTTCTCAAGACTGTTTCCACTATTTTTGAATTTCTTCAGGATATCATTTTGTTTTTTTTGGATTATTTCAGGATCTCTTTTCATCTGATACTCTCTCATCTAATACTCTTTCATCCTATATGCTTTCATCTAACTCTTAGGTGTAGAACCTCTTCAAGTGGATTCTATTAATGGGTTTTTGTAACTCATCTCCATCACAGTTAGCTAACTTTTATGTTCACGTGCCAAAAGAAGAAGTGGTAATGAATGGTCCCAACTAGTTTGTATCCCACTTTCCTTTCTTCTCTCTTTCCACTTGGTTCTTAGGGTTTTCTCTCAACGCTAAATCCCCAAATTGAAATTTTCTAGGTTTTATCTTCTTGTTGTAATTCCTTGACATTCTATTTTGATATACCTTAAGATGTTCATATTCTTGAGTTTTGTGTTCTTCTAGTAAATCAAGTTGTTAAAGCCTAGAAACCCTATAATCTTCATCCATTATCAAACCATGTAAGGAGACTCTCAAGGGTGGAATCTCAACCTCTAAAGGTAAAACAACTTTTTCTCCATAGACCAATGAAAATGGTGTTGCCCCTATTGATTTCCTTGTGCCTGTTCTATAGGCCCATAATGTCAGATTCAGTTGTACATGCCAATTTCTTCTTGAATTATCAACTGTTCTTTTCAAAATTGTGAGAATATTTATTTGTGTTGCCTCTACTTGTCCATTCCCTTGAGGATAATAAATGAAAGAAGAATGATGTATAATATAGAACTTTTCACATAGTTCATCCACATCCTTGTTTTTGAATTTCTTTCCATTATCAATGATTATAGCATGAGGAATGTCATATCTACAAATGATGTGATTTAGGATAAACATTGAGATTTGTTTACCCATTGTAGTCGTCAAAGGTACAACTTTTACCCATTCAGTAAAATATTTTGTTGTAGTTATGATGTATTTATGACCATTGGATGAGGTGGATAAATCATCCCTATTAAACCAAACCCCCATTGATAAAAGGTCCAAAGTGTGGTCATTGGGTGTGAATATTGTGTTGATGCATGAATCATGTTCCCATGATATTGGCATTTCTAACATATCTTGAAAAACTAACAAGCATCCTTCTCTAGAGTAGGCCAAAAGTATCCCATGCGAAGGATTTTCTTAGCTAAATTTAACCCACTAGAATGAGACCCACATATCCCCTTGTGAACCTTTCATAAAGCTAATTTTTATTCCTCATCCTCTAGATACCTAAGAAGCATTCTGTCAAGACTCTTGCAATACAATGTGTTCGAAAGGGTGGTATAATAGGAAGCTTGGTGTATAAAATGTCTCTTTTGATTACGGGTTTGGTCCAAGGGTAAACTTTGATCTTTCAGATAAGTAAAAATAGTTCCATACCAAGGTGAGTCATGTACAACTAACATGCATATCATTTGGGAATCAGGAAGGTCAAATGCGGGTTTCACCAAATCTTCCACCAAGAATTCATATCTAGCATGCTATTCTAGAATTTGAAGAAGAGAGGCTAAGGTTTCCATAGCATCTACTTCTCTATTTCTGTCTCTTGGAATGTACTTAAAATTAATCAAAGAAAATTATTTTTTCCAATCATCTATCATTGTCTTATAGGGCATCAACTTGTCATCCTTTGTTTGGTATTCATCATTTATCTGATTTATGACTAGTTGAGAATCACCATATACTTGCAGCTCTATCACTTTCCACTCTAAAGCCATTTTGATGCCTATGGCTAGGGATTCATATTCTGCAATATTATTGGTTCATGGAAAAAGAATTTTGTATGAATTTGTAATTGTGTAACCTTGAGGGGTGATCAAAATAATTCCTACCCCCAATCCATGTTGTGTGTATGATCCATCAAAGTAGAGTTTCCATGTTTTTTCCTTCACATTAATTATTTCTGAATTTGGAAATTCAAATTGAATAGGATGATTATCAACTAAAGGACCCTCTACCAATTGATCAGCTATAAATTTTCCCTTGATGGTTTTTCTATCCACATATTCTATGTCAAACTTGCTCAATACCATCACCCATTTAGTCAATCTTCCTATTAGATTTGATTTGCTAAGTAGATACTTTAAAGGATTGATTTTAGCAATGAGCTTAACCTTGTGCACCAACATATAATGACATGGGTTTTGGGAAGCAAAAAATACCATGAGGCATGCTCGTTCAATGAAGCTATAGTTAAGTTCATATTTGACCAAAGTTCTACTAACATAATAGATTTTCTTTTATTTTCCATCTTTATCTTCTCGAGCCAATAATGCTCCTAAAGAGTGATATGTTGCTAAAATATACAAAAGTAAAGGCTTTCCTTTTATAGGTGGCATAAGTATAGGTGGATTCACCAAGTATGACTTCAATAGGGAGAAAGATTCATCAAATTGTGCATCCCAATTGAAAACTATGTCTTTATGTAGAATTCTAGTGAAAGAATGACATTTTTCCGCCAATTGAGATATGAATCTTCTTATGGATTGCAACCTTCCTTGAAATGATATCATTTGAATTATCTTCTTTCATGCATCCATATCTATGATAACTTGAAATTTCTCAAGATCAACTTCTATTCCCTTTTTTGAAACTATGTAGCCCAATAATTTTCCTAATTGCACCCCAAATGCACACTTTTTAGAATTTAACCTAACTTTGAATTGTTCTAACCTTGTGAAAATATTTTTCAGGATTGGTAGATGATCTTTCCTATCATTTTATTTAGCTAAGACATAATCCACATAATCTTCAAGAAATATATGCATCATGTCAGGAAAAATTATGTTAATTGCCCTTTAATAAGTAGCTCAAGCATTTTTAAGGACAAAGGGCGTGATGTTCCAAAAAATATACCCCAAGGGCATGTGAAGTTTTTTTTTTCTCTTGATCCTCTGGTGCTATGTTAATTTGGTTATATCCACTAAATCCATCCATAAGGGAAAACATAGAGTGTATTTCTGTCAAATCCACTATAGCATCAATTCTAGGTAATGGAAAGTCATCCTTTGGGCATGCCAAGTTGAGATCTCGAAAATACGTGATACTCCAATTGATTTATCATGCTTTGAAACTGACATAATATTGGATATCCATTTGGCATAGGCCATAGCCCTTATGAACCCCACTTTTAACAACTTTTACAATTCTTCTTTCACTAACAAGGCTATATGGGGATGCATCTTTCTTAGCTTTTGTTTCACCGGCTTAGCTTCTAGTCTTAGATTTAGGTGATTCATAATGAAACTTGGATCTAATCCTGGCATATCTCAATAAGACCATGCTAACTTAACTTGATTTTCTTTGAAGAATTGGATGAAATCTTGTCTTTATGTTGGAGTTAATGAATCTACAAGGTGTATGAATCTCAGTTCTGATTCAGTGCCAATTTTTTCCTTCTCCATAGGTTCAATAAGTATAGGAGGCCTTTCCTCATCATGCTCTAGAAAAGTGTCCAATCTCTTCTTCCTTAGGTGCCATAGTTGGGGTTTCACCTTCAGAAACATCCTTTATTTTTACTTTATTGGGTCTAGTAAAACCACATTGTGGGTTTCACCACTAGGCCATTTCATTTTTTATTTCTCTTCTTTTTTATTTTGGATTGAGATATTTTCCCCTTTCTTCAACTTCTATTCTTTGATCAAATTCATTAGTGAAAGAGGGTTCAACTGCATTTAGGTATAGGTCCATGAAATTGTCATCGGGAAAAGAGAGTATGTCATTTGGCTCGGCTAGGCCCCAATAAATTAATTTGGTGTGGATAAGAGATAAAGGTTCATTGGGTAAATCAATATCTATGGGGTTTAAGGACATGAATTCATTGTAAGGTTAATACATTGTATCTCTCAAATATATGACATGGGTTTGCTCAAGGTGTTCCATAGAACTTGGATCAAAATTGTCCTCACTTGAGTCCTCACGAATTTTAAATGGATAAAACACTTAGGGCCCATTTGTTTCTAGGTATTGACTAGGAATTGGCATACCCACATGCTAGTATTGTCAAATTCAGTGTTTGGTTCCAAAATGAAAAATAGGAATAGGGTTATGCGAAATCTAATTTTGGACTTTTTGAGCATTCCACAATTCCCCCTTGGGACCTAGAATTGGAATTAAAAATTACAATTGGAACAAAAGTGAATGATTTGGGAACCTATCAATTCCCATTTGTCAAGTTTTTTGTTTTTGCATCTTTTTATCTGCTGATGCCGCTACGTGAGAGAAGGGTTTCACATTTTCTGTTGCCGCTACGTGAGAGGAAGGGCAACTGTTTTGCATATTTTGATAATACAATTTGGAAGGGGCACAGCATCTGGTCTTCGACAGCGTTTCACTACTATGGCCGATGCGATTGCAATTTGTAATGCCCACCCTAGAATCTTCCTATGTTAGATGGACAGGATTATTGCTTTGACACTTTGGATTTTAGGATGGACTATGATTATTATTTAGTTAGCATTTTATGAGACATTTGAGCATATATGTTTGGTTACTGCAGTTATTTGGACATATTAAAGGAGTTATAATTTAATGATGAATGGATAGAAATGAAATATCAGTAAAATGTTTTACATTGATTTGTGTTATGATGTTTATATTTTGATTTAACCCTACTGACCCTATTATGGTTTGATGTTCACTGGTTGATGTGAGTGTAGGATGAGGAGGGGCAGTCGTAGTAACTCCTATGGGAGATCCACACGATGTCGCACTCCCCCTCCTTGTTTGCTACTGTCTATTTTTATATATATTTGTATATGCATATCAATTGGTGATGCAGGATGCAGGTACCAGGCATCGTCTCCACCTGGCTACACAGGTTTGAGCGTGCCTTCGAAATCCTCGAACTATTGATGTGTGGAGATTTAACCAAGATACTCTCGAGGGTACCCTTGGACTTAAAATTATGTTTAGGGAGTTATCCTTGTTGGGGTAGTAGAATGCAGTTTATGTTATAGACTTGATTTGGTGTTGGTCTGAATTGATGTTATGAGTTAGAATTAATCTGTTCTATATGTATAGTAAATAATTATGTTATAATTGTTTGTATTTTATATAGGTATGTGTATATGTGGGTGCACACACATATATCCATGCTTATATAAATAATA
>MU223517.1:1210202-1221174 GCA_018584345.1 Thuja plicata | reverse complement strand
GTTATTTTCTTACCCTATCTCTTAAGTTCTAAATGTGAAAGTAAAGAAAGGAAATGAAATTCAATTTGGATAAGTAATGTAAATATGTTAGTAATTCATTAAGGGAACCTTAAGGAATGTAAATGTGTAGTAATGATGTAATGTTAAAAAAAAATTAGTTGCAATTTTGGTCATAAGACCTGATTCCTTATGGGTTCCCTGGCAGGGACATTACACAATTGGAAGGGGCACAACATTTGGTCTTCGACAACGTTTCTAGCTTCAGGTTAGCCCTATTTTTGTGGTCATGGTGTTTTCATTGTGAATATCTCAGCCAACCAATATTTTTTTAATCTACTTTGTTCTCTTTCTCCTTAACATATTGTTGTGCAGTTTTGGAGTTTTTCTCTTTTTTTAATTGATTGAATGTCCTTTGTTTCTGGATCTTGCCTGGCTTCTTTCAACCAGGAAGGATATTGATTGGGTCAACCCCTGATATGATCATGGCCACCTTGACTACATTTTGTTGTAAATAGGTTTAGCTTGTGTTTTCACAACGTTACTAGCTACAATGTTTATATAGTGAGATGTTTTCGTAACTTTTGAATTTCCACAAGCTGAAGTAGGGAAACATGATCATGTTACTTTCCATTCAGTTAAAAAGAGAACCTACCAAGTTTAAAAGTCAAAATGCATTATAAAATGGCCTACAAATGTGTTGTTTAATCATTTCATATAGAAAATTAATAGATAATTGCAGTATAAACAAAGCATGGATTTCAACAGAAAAACTCTATGACATGGCAACAACATTTGTTAATAGGAATAGGATTGGCCTTATCACTAACCTTGTAAGATCATAGCACCATCCAACAAAAGTAGAGATCCCTACAATATTGGTCATAAATCTGACAAACAACTGGCCAAATCTACAAGTATTTTACTTCTAGTTCAATGGAAGGGGTAAGTACAAACACCCATTTTTATCAAACGTATTTATTTTAAGATCTAAGTCGTCTCATTGATTGGGCAAAGAGAAAATGGTGGCTAGAATTGAAACTTAAGGCTGATGTTATATCTGAATGCATATGTCCTACAAAGTAACTTGAAAGGTCTTTTGTTAGTTTTTTCAAGTGAAGTTATTTAGTGAGATTCGACACCGTGACCACCCATAACTCTTTGGTTGTGCTTGCGTTCCTCTTTTTGCTCTTAATCCTGGATCGATATTTGTATTCCTTGGTTAACTGCTGGGTTTTTCTTGTTCATTTTGTTTGCATGGAGTAAATCTCCATTTTTGAAGGTCCATGTTGTTTGGTAGAGATTAAATCAGATCTTTCTGGACTTTGGCTTTGTCTCTGATTAAGATTTTTTGATAGTACATTTCTATAGTGTGGGGAATAATTCGTAGGTATGATTTAAGAATTTCTCATTCTATGAGGTGAGCAATATAAGTTGGGGTATAAAATATGTTAGTTGAAAAACATGCTTAGAAAGAAGATATTTTTAGCTTTCTTGGATGACTTCTTTTCTATTTTAATTTATTTAGATGAGCGGTTTTTTTTAACCGACTAACCTTTGCCTATAAACATAGGTGTTTTAATTATAGCACATGTTTTTTTGCCATAGTTAAAAAATGCAGATCCCACAAACACTCATAGACTTAAAATTTGACTTGGACTTGGGACTCAATCATCTCACTGATTATTAAAACGACACGAATTTGTGAGTAATCTAAAAAACAAAGTATATTATCGAGTTTAGAGAGCATATTACTGATATCCTTCATTTATCGATCCAAGTTAGAGCATATTATCGATCCAAGTTAGAGTTCAATACAAATCATGGATCAGAAGCCGAGTTCAATACATATAAATTTTGAGTTTCAATGTAAATAAAAGTAATAAAATATAATCTCATGTTCATAATCTAATAATCAATAAGTTCCTTATTTAACTAAAGCTTCTAAATAGTTGTGCCAGTTTTTGCAAACAGGATGGTAGTGGATTTTGTTGGGGAACAACATCATCCCTAACAAGAGTTGAAAATGCATTATGTAATGGAGTCTCATAGCTCATTCACTAAGTTTCAATATAATTTTGAAAGTAAAAATTAACAAATACGTTAGTGGAAAATGTATAATTAGATTAGTTCCATCAATTGTATCACAGAGATGAGATAGTTGTTAAGGAACATTATGATTATTGTTCTCAGGATTCAACTATGTAGTTTTTGAGTCAAACTGATTGGCCCACAAATGGTTCATAAGGCACAACACTTGCTGAAGGTTTTGCACATGGGGTTGTAATCTAAGTGGGCTTACCCTAGAATAAATTCTATGGTTAACACACTTGAGTTGTAATCTAAGTGGGCTTACCCTTGGAGAAATTCCATGGTTAGCACGCTTGAGTTGTAATCTAAGTAGGCTTACCCTTGGAGAAATTCCATGGTTTGCAAACTTGAGCTGTAATCTAAATGGGCTTACCCTTGGAGAAATTCCATGGTTAACACACTTGGGTTGTAGTACTAGGATAAGTGACCTTCTAGTAAGGCCAAATATTTCACCTATGGGCTTACCCTTGGATAAATTCCATGGTTAACACACTTGAGTTGTAGTACAGGGATGAGTGACCTTCTAGGAAGGCCGAATGTTTCACCTCTATGTGACACACCTAGATGCAATGAATGCTAAGTGTACCATTCACTCTCTTGAGAAATGGGTTTCTATGAACTCATGAAATATAGGTCAATTTGTTTGACTCAAAAACTATACAGTTGAATCCTAATAAAAATATCATAATTTGACTTGCTACGAACAAATTCTACTACTTATCAATTGCTAAGGAACATGTTTATAGGAGTTCCCATGTGGTTCATTTTACTTATTTGTAGTATTTATATTTAAGTTCCTTATGATGGAAGTTTGAACTGAAATAAGTTTAACATATCAGAAGGTATTTTTGGCATATTTACATTCCAGCATATCAAAGCGCATGCTAATTAAAGTTTGAGCACTACCATTGTCTACAGCACTCAGGCCATAAAATGGAGCTTGTAACTTCGTACATGTGATACCAATTCAAAATATACCCGTTTTCTTTAACTATTTATAGATTGGCAATGAGGCATCCGCATGACCATGCACCTAACTTCCTGACTTACAAAGTTGGTATGCTACCTCAAGAGGTCTACTAAAAACTTAAACAAGATATTCAATTGCATATATACCATAATCCATATTTGACCAGAGTAGATTGTCAAGTATGGATTATCTAACCAGTGCAGATTGTCAAGTATAATGAATGCTCATTAATGTACTTATCTAATAAAAATGAATTGCATCACACACACAAGAATGATGGGTCTGAATGTATGGTAACTTTAGGGTGGTTGTGGAAATGAAATTGACTGCAAGAATTATTACATGAGTATATGAAAGAAAAGAGATACAAATGGCAGCTTCATGGAGAATGTGAGAATAAAAGAAAGTGCGAGAAATTTTACATAAACTTCCATATAAGAATAAACAAGACACATACAATGATCTGAAAACTATAGAGAGTCATCATATTTCAAGATTTCACTCATAAGCTAAGGAGTCTTAGATGACCCTTGCATCCTCATACCACAACTAATAGACATGTTTAAACAAAATAGGCTGCGACCCAACCACCAGTAACAACACAACACAACTGCTCACCTGGTTGAGTTGCTAGCCTTAAATAAAATTGAGACTAAGTATTGATTGTAACGCTGCACATTCCCCTGGTAAGATGGAAGAGTAGAAGAAAACTTATCTTCTCTATAAAAAATTAGTGAGTATAAATTACAAACAAATCCCTGTTTGCAATGGGCACTTTCAACTAACTGTATGTTGTTAGTGAGTGCAGAACATAGGTCACCCATCAACATTTCCACATTGTCATTGTCACCAATCTACCTACTGACCCAGTTTCTTGTCCTTGTAAGATAGTGCTAATGTGACCTGAAAAACAAGAATATTTCCACACATGTATCATCATATAAATGACGAGCTAACATTTTTTTGATGAATACAAAATATCAAAATAGTTATTTTTTTTCCAGGTTACTGGATTCTCATTCATAGCAGCTGATTTTATTCAACAGAGTTGTTAAGATCTTGTAACTTTAGAGGAAATTTATAGGGTTTCTAAGATTAGTTGTCAAAATAATTAGAAAATGAGAATAATTGTAAATTTTGGAGCCACTTTCTACAAGTCTGTCTTCTAAAAATTTTGCAGCCACTTTCTACAAGTCTATCTTCTTAATGCTACTGTTGTCGATCTTTAAAGATTGGGGTCGCTGGTAATGCTACTACTGTTGATGTGGTAGTGTAAATTATTTTGACTATCATTTAAAAGTATGTTTCTATTTTCCCTCAATGTATCTACTAGCTGATCATTGACATATAGATCTTTGTTTATGTTGTTTCCAGTTCACGAAGTCATTGATGGATCTATTTCACAATGAAATTGTTGAAGCAATTATAATCAGGAAGAATAGACTCCATCGTCTGTATGTAGTTTTTGTAGCCACCGTTGCAGTAGCCATAGAAACATTGTTAGATGAAACTAGAGGAAAAAGGCATTGGCTCCAACAAGATCCAATTCCTTTTTATAAGCGTGTCATCTATTCCAATGACACAGATTGTCATGACCAAATCCGTATGAGTAGAAGAGACTTCTTTAAACTAGCCAATATTATTAGGCAAAAAGAAAGCGTTGGGTTTATAGTACACATTACGTTAGAAGAATAACTAGTGATGTTCCTACATACCCTGGGCCACAATCTGAGGAGTCACAATAGTGCCCATAACTTTGGGCATTCTGGAGAGACGATAAGCTGACACTTCCACAAACTCTTGACGGCTATCTTAGTGCTCCATGCATATTTTGTGTTGCCCCCTGGTCCAAACACTCCTCCAGAGATTAGTGGGAAGAACCGTTTCAATCCATACTTCAAGGTATATCTCGTAGTTGTACATGTTTATTTTCTTGTGTCTTTCTCTGATTACTGCAACATTCATTTGATTATAAATTTTATTTGTATAGGATTGTGTTGGAGCAATCGATGGATCCCATATACCAGTCAGTGTCGATGTGGAAATACAAGCCAAATATCGTGATAGAAAAAGCAACTTATCACAAAATTTTATGGGAGTGACTTTGTTTGTTTATAAGTTTCAGTACATCCTTGCTGGTTGGGAAGGGTCCACTGTAGATACTCGTGTTCTTGCTTCAGCTCTCTCGAGAGCAGATCCACTGGTAGTTCCTCCCGGTATGTCAACATCTAATTGTATATTGATTATATATTCCAATTTTCATATGTTATAACAATATACATTTTTAATGTAGGGAAATATTATTTAGTTGATGCTTCATATCCAAATGTACCAGGATTTCTTGCCCCTTATCATTGTACATGTTATCATCTAAAGGATTTTTCAAGAGCAAACCCAATAAGCACTCCACAAGAGTTGTTTAACCACTGACGCTCCTCACTCAAAAATGCAATAAAGCATACATTCAGGATTTTGAAGCAACGTTTTCCTATCCTGAAGCATGCGACATCTTATCAAATCATGACACAAACTAAGATTGTTTTAGCATGTTGCATACTACACAACTTCATCACGATAGAGGACGGTGTTCCATCCGAGGTTGAAATTGAAGATGATGCAGATCGTGGCAGGATAGATGTACCGGTGCTTGAGACATATGGGATGAGTCAACGTGATAGAGATGATTGGGGGAAGTTTCATGATGAAATATCTACAAGGATGTGGGAAGACTATAGATCTCGATCTTAGACCACTGTAATGATCCCATTGTTTTGGCTATAAACAAAGCATAAAGTGACACTGATTTAAGCTTTTACTTTTAAAGTATTAAGGAATCTCAATGTACAATACTTAATTGAGATATTCAACTGTTCATGTAGCCGAGTTTTTATTAATATAATTATTCTTTGCACTTATCTACTTTGTTCCTCCAATTCCCTTGTAATTAGGATAATTATCCAACTGTATTATAGTCTTCACATCAGATGCACAACTAGAACTAGAAGGCATAGCACTGCAAAATATTTTTGGAAAACTATTTCAAAACTACATGAAAAAGTTAATACATAATTCAATATGCTTCACAATTTGTCCCTCTTTCTAAGGTCCATCGTTTAGGCTCTTTTCCTTTGTAATTATCAAATTTATGCTTCTATCTATCCAATTTTGTTCATGCCTTGGGCACCTGTCTCTGTACTTGGGAAGTTTTGTTTGTAAAACATCAGAATTTTTGCTGCTAAGTTTCTTATGCTCACTTTTGTAAATGTATTAAGCCAATTTGATGTATGAGCTACATTTTTCTATGTCCTTGAGCCATGTACGATAAGGTCTATTATCTTCGATGGGGATTGGTCTATTATGTGATTGTCGGGTCTACACTCTAGATAATCAGTAGTTGATGCTTTTTGGACTTCCTGATTGCCTTTGTATTTCATTTTTCAGGAATAAAATTTTAGTGATTGCCACTTTTATTGAAAAAAAGTATGAGCTAATTCATCATCCGATTGGAAAAAAAAACAAGCAAAAAGAAGTAAAGTATGAGCCAATTCATCATACGATTAGAAGAGAAACTGGCAGAAACAAGTAACGTATAACCCAATTCATCATACGATTGGAAGATAAACTGGGAATTTTTACATGCAGAAAAAAGTAAAGTGCAAAAAAAATGGCAGGATAATCTCGGCTCTTTCTACCTAAATAGTAGGTTGTTTGTTGAAGCGCTTATATTGGCCATTCCATAATGGATTTAGTGTCCACTCATAGAAACTATTTATCACAAGCCATTTCAGAGTTGACTGAACTTGAAGATGCCAATTTCCTCATCCTTGATTTCTTTGCAGCCTTCTCTCATATCATCTCGAACGCATTTTCTTATGTTAAATAATCATTTCAGGTTGTCAATTTTAAGAGTATGTCTAAATATTGAAGTATATACAATCCTCTTTATTGTGCAGATTTTTTGAATCCAGCTTGTAGACCTCTCACTTAATTGAGGTTTAAGAGTCAAACTTCTAAAATTGTAGAAGTATAGAGATCAAACATGATTATAGTGATTGACTTAATTTTCATGTTGTGTTGAGTAGAAATCCATAAGATGAGTAGATCTTTTGTTCTAGAGTTGGAAGCGTGACTAGCTCCATTATTCAGACAGTGAGAGAAAGTATAGATTACGCAGGATATTTTAGTCTGCAAATGTACTTTATTGTTAATGAAAAATAATTGTTATAGAAATATTTTCCTTATAAACTTTGGAGATTTTTCCTTTGGCAGGTAAGATTCATGAGGTATAGTGATGATACTATTACTGTGAAATGAAATTATAATTGTATTTATATCTAAGCATATTGAAAATAAAATCACCTCTTTTTTATTCTCATAAACCAGAAGTTTCTACAGATTAAAGTTATTGTCAAAGTTTATAAAAAAGTTAACGCTCATTTCACAGGGACAAATTAACAAGAAATTGTATTCATCTTCCATTTCATTTGTATTATAAAGTTTTTAAATTTCCATCCATGGCATTTTAGGGTTATTAATAAGTAGGAGATATTTATATATAGTGAAATGAAACTGTGCCTAATAAATGTAAATTTATATATGTCTAATAAATGTGTCTAAATGTGTCTAATTTATATTTGTACAGAGATGGATGAAGAGATTGAATTAACCCATACACCCACCACCAAGATCAAGGTATTATGGACAAGAGAAATGGAAAAGAAACTTCTAGACTTGCTCTAGGATCAAGTCCAGCTGGGTAAAAAGAGTGAAGGGGGGTTAATGAAAGAAGCATGGACTGCAATACAAAGAAAGTTCAATTTAGATTTGAACATGAATTTGGGAAAAAAAAACTTAAAAAACAAGCTGAAAACATGGAAGCAAGGTTTCATAATAATGAAAGACTTGCGGAATACAAGTGGTTTTGCATGGAACAAGGCCAGTCAATGTTTGGATGCAGATAACAGCGTATGGGAGGAGCTTTTGAAGGTAACATGCTATTGAAATTATTTTTACTTAAGTAAAATTATGTATTGAAACTTTTTAATGCAAGATGATTAATAATGCATTCCTTTATGCCAACATGAAGAGAAAAGAATTCAAAAATGTGAAAGTGTATAAGAGGCAGTTGTTCCAATACTACAATGAGTTAACCTTCATTGTGGGGAATGATATGGCTGAAGGAAGGACAACTTTGACACCCCAAGAGATAGAAGAAGGGAACCCCATGGATGAGCCTTTTGATTTTGATGATGTTTATGATACAAACCCAATTATGGGGATTGCTGCTGATTTGAATGATTCATTTCTTCAATCAAACCAATCTGTTACAAGTGGCAAAGAGACTCAAACATCGGCATCAAGGAGGTCGAAAAGGAAGAAGGTGAGCATGGAAGGATCCATGGATGTCATGTGTGAGACTATCAAAAAGCTACATGAGGACTTGAATATGCCTCAAACTATCAAAGTGGATCATACACATTCAGAAGATGTTTTAGATACAGTAATGGATAATGTGTATGAGGCTCTTAAATCCATGCCTGATCTACATCCAGATACTATGCTAAAGGCATATGACTCTTTCTTGGTTGAAAATGCAAGAGCCAAAGGGTTCTTGAGAATGAGTGAAGAGGAGAGAGTCAGATATATCGCAATAAAGTTTGGAGGAGTACAGTAACTTTTATATGGATATTTCACGGATAACTATTTCATACTCTTTATATTAATTTTATATGATATAATTTTGATTTCAATTTTCTTATTTCATTAAAATTCTGGAAAGGGACATTACATGCCTTCTTGTTGTTAGATGTGTGTCTCTTGTTGTTGGCTAATAGCTTTTGTGTGGATGGATTCTTCTGTTAGTCCTTCATTGTAGTTTACATGATTGTAGAAACTTGCCTTACTACAAAAGCCAGTGATGATGTAACATGATAACAGGGGTCCACATGGATTAATTTCTAATTGGTTATAATAGACTAGTTGTGATTGATTTGTATGTAGATAACTTGCTAAAATAGTCTTGTCATGATTGATTCAATGGCAAATAAATTTTAATAAGACCTGTTAGGACACCAATGCCACAAATTAGTGATGTGATCATGCAATAGAAAATTAATCTATAAGATGCTTTATGGTTTCTTCTATGTGGAGATACCACTTTAATTGTATAACTCTGTAGCTGCAAATGGAGATACTAATAATGTTTATGTGAATGCAATTCCAAGCATTATCCTTCAACACCCAAATAGGAAAAGAATATCAGCAACCCAAAAAAATATTGCCTTATGTTTTATCTAAATTAGATTAGTCTAGCTGGGCAATGACAATAAAAGCCTTTTTTTGTTGAACTTGTGGCCATTACAAGGATGTTTGTTGTTATATGGTAATGTTTGTATTTCCATAAACCAAAATTCTACTTGTTATATGGTAATGTTTGTATTTTCATAAACTCGTTACTAGTGAATTCAAAATTTACATGTGTATGACACAACTTTGCATTGCAAATTGGAAAAAGAAAATTGTCTCTTTAAGAGGGAGACTACTCTGTAAGAGAGCTTAGTCTAAATAAATAGTTTTAATTTGTACAGAAATTTAATTATAGGTATGTTAATAGTTGTATTATTTCAACATTTCTAGATAGTGAAATTATTACATGTTAATGCTACATTGGAACGTGCCTTGTGCTCCTAATCATCTTATCTTTATTCAACTTGGTACAGATAGAATGTTGTCTTTTCAAGGGTTTAAGGCATGGATTTTTTGGAATGTACCATGTGAGCTATCATCTTACATCTTTTTGAACTCTCTTTGTTTAATATTCATGCACTCTAAATACTAATAATGTTGTACTAATGGTGCTTTATTCATATAGATGAATTTGCCAATGTGTCAATGTGGTGTTGGCCCCTGCTTGTTGAGGATGTCCAAGACAAGGACCAATCCAGGGCATCAATTTTAGGCATGCCCAAATAGTAAAAAGGTACGTAATGGAAATATATGTTATGTTTCAAAACAATGTAATAAATAATCTTTATAAGAAGAACTAAAATGTAACTTTGGTATTGTAGGGCCACAATGGTTGTGATTACTTTAGGTGAGTTGATGATGCCTCATCGACATCCATCCCTTCGACAAGTGTACCTAGTGAACGAGAAGAATGCAAGTCGTAATTAATATTTTGATGTCAAATGCTTCCAATTTAAAATAGAAGCATTTGACATTAACGACATCTATCATATTTTAACTTAGCAAGGCAATTGCATCAATGGAAAAAGATGAAAACATCTTTCTATGACGCCTTATCCTATGCCTTATTGTCATCATAATTGGACTTGTTTGTAGGGGCTAGATGTGTTAATGTGGTTAAAAAAGGACATGTTTAAATTATTTGTGTATTGAAATGTTGGACATATTTAAATTAATGTCAAGACTATTTTGGAGTTCTTTGCGAATTTATAATTTTTTATGTTAAAATTAGACAATTTATATTAATTAAAAAAAGTTTGCAAACAATGAAAAATTAGCCTTATTAAAAAAATTGCAAAAGTAAAATTGACATGCATTTAGCACGGTAATAAATGAATTAATATATTTAGATTAAAAATAATATTACTTTTTAAAACACATTTTTCTATCAAAAACATTGTAATTTATATGAAAAATCATATTTTTAATTAACAACAAAGGTTACTAAATAAACTATTCGTTATTTTTCTGGTAAAATTGAACAAATTATAGAAGAAAAAAAATTAAAAACATTGAAATATTAATCTTACTAAAACATTGTAATTTATAAGAAAAATCAAATATTGTAATTTATATGAAAAATCATATTTTTAATTAACAACAAAGGTTACTAAACAAATTACAGAAAAAAAAAACATTGAAATATATATATATATATATATATATATA
>MU223517.1:1179352-1210175 GCA_018584345.1 Thuja plicata | reverse complement strand
ATTGACTAAAAGAGGGGTAAAAAATTTATTGAAAGCCAAAGAGAACAAAACAACAAAGAGCTCTAAGGAGCCATATCCTGAACAACAAGTTGATCCAGTTTATGAGATAAATCAGGGGAAGGAGGCTCTGGTCAACAATATTCCAGCCCTACCCATGCTCAGAAGCCCATTTAGCTAGGCAGTCAGCAACACCATTCCACTCACGGGGGATATATGTAAAAGTAACAGAGTCAAGAGACTTGCACAACTAAAGAATTTGTTTAATAACCAAAGTTAGTTTCCAGCAGACCTCAGAAAGCTCTTGTCTATTCAGTAAATTCACAATAACTTGTGAATCATCTTCACATATAATACTACACCATCCATGCAAGCAACAATGCTCCACAACCACTAGGATGGCGACGGCCTCCATGATATTGTTGGTACAAACTCCTTTGTGAATAGAAAAAAGAAATTGGACATCTCCAAAACTACTGCGCCCAACTCCCCCAATATCAGGAGGACCAGGATTCCCCTGGGAGGAGCCATCAGTGTTGATTTTAATGACTCTAAGAAGAGGAGGAGTCCAACACCCCTCACAATTAACTTGCTGAAAATGATGTTTGGCTCTACTACCATAGCGATGGGTAGCTGACAGAGAAGACCTACCATGGAGAGGAAAGGAGAGGCGAGCGCAAATATCCACATCTCCAGGATCCAAACCACCCAACTCTTCAAACTTTTTCATAACAGTCTCATGGAGGGAATGAACAATTTTCCCCCATACGTGCAAGACTCCAAACTTAACATCCAGAAAGATTCTCCTGTTCCTTTCTAGCCAAACATGCCAAATAATGAAGGAAGGGCCAATAGCCCAAGCACCCTATAGAAAGGAGGCCTTAGAAGTCGGATGCCCCAATCTATCCCAAAACTTAGACAGAGAAGAAACATGCCAGCACGGGCGGCCCCACGCAAACCACCAAAAGTGCCAAATCTGCTTGACAAAGGAGCATTGAAAGAAGAGGTGTGAAACTGACTCCTCACCATCACAACAAAGCACACAGATAGAGGGGCCATGGAAGCCACGCTTACAAATATTATCCCAAGTGAGGCAGTGATTGTGAACCACTAGCTAGAGGAAAAATTGACACTTGGGCCAAGAGAGAGAGTTCCATACTTGCTTCCACCAATGCACCTCAACATCATCGAACAACAACCTAGTAAGCTCAAAGTACCTTGAAGAGATAGAATACTTACCAGAAGAAGCACCTCCCCAAGCTAGAACATCAGATTCCTGCAAAGAGTTGCAATCCCTAGAGGAAAGTATCTGAGAAAGCTCCCTCTGATCCCGCGTTGAGCTCCCTAGTGGTCAATCAAAAGAATTCTTCCATCTATAACCAACAGTGAGGCCCAGATTGCAAGCCTCTTTGTAATGAGCCACCTTATCCCAGCCAGCATGAAGGAAAGAATCATAGAGAGCTTGCAGGTGCGGATGAGAGATCAAAAGAGGAGGATTTCCATTCCAAGAGTCACTCTAGAACAGAGCCTCAGAGCCTCTATTACAAATCTAGAAAAGGTGATGCTTCACCAAGTGGGCACCTTTCTCAAGGGTAGTCCACACCATAGAGCCGCAAGCCTCCAAAGAAAACCTCAGGATATTAGAAGGATCAACTCCAGGGAGATACTTATGCAACAAGATGTGAGCCCAGAGCTAAGACTGGCTGGAGCACCAATGCCATAAAGTTTGATAGAAAGAGCTTGGCCACTCAAGATAGAAAAATGAAGACCCAGACCTCCCTCCTTCTTGGGCCTATAGATAGTATCCCAATTAATAAGGCTCCATTTATAATATTGTAGGTTCCCACTCCAAAGAAACTACCAAGAAAGGGCATCAAATGCTTTAAGAAAGTAAAGAGGGGCTGCCTGAACCATGCTTCTATAAGTAGGAAGAGGGTAAATCACAGATTGGAGGAGAGTCACCCTTCCAGCTGTAGAGAGCCATCTATGAGTCCAATGATTAATCTTATGTCACAGCTTATCAAGAAGGTCCTACCAAAAGAGCCTAGGTTGTCTTCCCACCACAATAGGGATGCCCAGGTAAGTCAGGGGGAGAGACTGAATCTAAAATCAGAGGATATCAGCAATCCTCTGCTGAATAGGCCCAGGAGTATTGAAGAAATAAATGGAGGACTTACGGTCATTGATTTGCTAGCTGGAAGCAGCCAAATAAGTATCCAAGGTGATCCTAAAAGCTTCATCTTCCCAAATTTGAGCTCTACCTGCAAGAGTAGTATCATCCACAAACTGGAGATGAGAAATATTGGGCAAAATGTTTCCCCATCGCCATCCTTATATCACATTTTGGGAAACTTGATATTTAATAAATCTTCCAAGGCCCTCTGCCATAATAATAAATAGGTACAGAGAAAGAGGGTCCCCTTGTCGAAGACCCCGAGAGGCCCCAAATAACTCAGAGGGTGCACCATTCAGAAGCACCAAGAAGGAGGGAGAAGTAACACAGCTCATAATCCAACTCACCCATTCCAAACTGAAGCTAAAAGTAAGAAGATTTTTTCATAAAAAACCCCATTTAACTCTATCATAGGCCTTATCCATATCCAACTTGACAAACATAGAATGCTCTTTAGAGACATACATAGAGTGGATGTCTTTAGAGGCAATAACCACTCCATCAAGGATTTGTTTCCTAGAAATGAAACCTTCTTGCTCTTCAGAGATAATCAGGGGGATCCAAACTTTAAGTCTTTCAGCAATTAACTTAGTAATGACTTTATAGACCACATTACAAAGAACGATAGGCTGGAAGAAATCAAGTTGATTAGCCCCTTCTTTTTTTGGAATAAGAATAAGGAAAGTAGCATTCAAAGCTCTGAGCATCTGTTTGTTAGAAAAATATTCTTGAACCACAGCTAAAAGGTCCTGATTAATAATATCCCAAAATTCCTGAAAAAACCAACCGGGAACCCATCGAGCTAAGGAGCCTTTCCCTTCCTCATGCTGAAGACCACATCCTCCAATTCGAATAGGGAGATCGACCTCATAAGAGAATCATTCATCTCCGTGGTCACAATAGAGGGAATACAAGACAAGATAGTATTCTCCTCAATATCAGTAGGAGGAGAGTCATTAAAGAAAAGAGAAGAGTAGAACCAAATAGCTTCCCTGGACACATCATTTGAGGAAGTGAAGTGGAGGCCATTAGCATTGACAAGAGAAGAAATGAAACTCTGATTTTGGTGGCCTTGCACAAATTTATGAAAGAAAGCAGTGTTCTTGTCCCCTTCCTGAAGCCAATCAATCCTAGCCTTCTGCTTCCAATAAATTTCTTCTCTGAGATCCCACTCAGCTAAGTCCCTAGAATTAAGGAATCCTCTATGTGAAGGGCTTCTGAGAAGCCAAGGTCATAGATATTCCTAGTAATGAATGCTAGATGATCTTAAGCCCTCTTCTTCATGGTGTGAAGATTACCAAAGAAAGTCCTGTTCCATTTTTTCAGCTTTCTTTTGACATACTGAAGTTTTTTAGAAAAAGAGAACATAGCAGTGCCATACACTGGGCCACCATCTCTCCACTAATGAACCATGAAATCATGAAGAGAAGAGTCACGAAGCCACATTAACTGAAACTTAAAAGGGGGATTCTTTGGAATAGAGACACAACTGGCAGAGAGCTTGATAGGCCAGTGATCAAAACCCCTCCAATCCACAATTTTAGAAGAGAGTGAGAGAATACCACTATTCCAATAGCAGGAAACCATAAATCTATCCAAACATTCTGAAATGGCATCATCCCCAACCCTTCTATTATTCCACGTAAAGAGCCCATTACATGGCAGAACATCAGAAAGATGTAAGAGATCCATATTCTCCTAAAGAAGTTCAGAAGAGGGCCCCAGACGAGAAAGACCATCTCATTTCTCCTCCAAGCACACAACAAAATTGAAGTCTCCACCTATAATCCAAGGCAAGAAAGGATGACAACTTCGAACATGTTGAATATGCACCCAGAGCCTTATCTTTCCAGGGAGATCAACAGGAGCATACACATTAGTGACCATAATCAACTCCCCTGTCTCCAGGAAAGAGGCAACCATAGAAAGAGAAGAATGACAAGATAGCCACCAAAGAGGGGTAATTTTCTTGGGGTCCCAACAAATAGCCAATCCACCGGAGCTCCGCTAGGAGCCAATACATTCACATTGACCAAAATACCAAATACTTGGAGAACAACTGACCATGGAATCCACTGAAAGTTTAGTCTCCTGAATACAAAGGATGTCTAGGGAATGCTCCACCATGAAATCATGAATAGATTTTTGTCTAGGGATTCTATTCAACCCCCTAACATTCCATGAGAGAATGATCATTGAGTAGAGTGAGGGAAATGTGCATCCATGGGTTTGACAGCCCCCGACTCTACCAATAAATCCCCTGTAAGCTAAATTTTATCTTGATCCCTCTTGCGGCCACTTTTTGAAGGAGTAACAAAAGAGACTTTCTTCAACAGTCTTTGCATCAAACCCAGTGCAAGAGAAGATCATTTTCCTTTCCCAGATGCAAACACATCTTTAACCAAATCTACTAGGAGGATGTCATTGTCTTGTGGAATAGGGGAAACCACCAGGACACAAGATTCCAATCTAATAGGCATATTACATGACTGTTGGACAACATTCACCTAGTGCATAAGAGAAGCATCTTGGATAGGAGTCCCCTTATCAGTAACTATTGCATCAGACATAATACTTGGAAGAATACCTTCCTCTAAAGCCATATTATCTAGCACCTCAAAGCGGTTAAAACCTGCCTCTGCTTGCATATCTAAGAAGGGCCTCTTCTTCCCTCTCCCCTTAGCTCAGCTCCAAGTAGGAATGAATCCATCCTTGTCAGTAACTGTAGCATTAACCTGGGCTTTCCCCTTATTTTCCAAATTCATCTAGGCTTTCCCTTTTCCTACAAATTCAGACTGAGCCTTTCCTTTTCCTGCATGTTCATTCTGAGCTTTGTCTTTTCCATCAGTATCCATCTTAAGGTCTAAGGAGGAAGAAGATCCCCCAGGGCCTCCACTGGGCCTCTTAGAAGCTTGGGGGCACATACACTGGAGATGGCCATATTCATGGCATAATTAGCAATGGAAAGGTAAAGACCCATAATCTAACCATTGTACCCAGGACGATGAGCCAAAACAAATTTCAAGAGAATCTGGCAATGGGTTATTCAAATCAATTTCAACACAAATGTGGGAAAAAGAGATAACCTTTTTGTTGAGGGATTGATGTGTGATGGTAGCAAGCATCCCCAGCAAAGAAACTATCTGGTGCAGGATGTCCTCTCTCCAAAATTCAAGATGCAGGCGCAGCAGGCAAACCCACACAGGAACCCTTGAAGGGAGATCCTCCGCAGAATTGAACCCCGTATGCCAAGGTTTGACAAACAACCCAAATCGATTGTAAAAATATGGGCCACCCTCAAAGATGCAATCCTGATCAGACATGCAAGAGAATACCACCATGAAGTAGCTATTCCCTGCTAACATAATGTCCATATCGCCATCTATTTGCCACGAGCGATGGATCCAAGCTTCAAGAGAAGACAAAGAGATTCGGATCCCAAGAAACTTGCAAATCAAAGCATGCTTAGTCCAGTACTTGACATCTTCTAGAACTGCCTCTGGAGGAATGACTAGAATAGGGCAATCTTGACTACGAGGTAAATATCCATTAACCTTTTTTAACTTTGAGCTCTCCCCAAAAAAAGTTGAAGCCTGCGGTTGCGAACTAATCCTAGAAGAAGCTGCATGAGAAGCCATAACCCCAACAATCATCAAAGTAAAGGCAGCTCCACATGCAGCCATAAAACACAGAGCTGAGAGCACCCTTGCAAGCGATACACACCAACACTCCACACACAAAAACCCCAGCCCCAACAACAGAAATAGGCAAGAGAAAAAATACTGAGAAAGAAATGGGGCTTTGTAAAACCCCACCCATAGCAGACGGTAGCAAATAGCAGACCCACCCCATGTAGAAGTATCCCAATAGAAAAAAGAGCTAGGGCACAGAGGCCCTAGCTCACAGCCAGCCTCCTCTCAACGAGCATCGTCCTTCCAAAAATTTCTTGACAATTCACACTCAACATTGAAATATTAATCTTACTCAAACATTGTAATTTATAAGAAAAATCAAATATTGTAATTTATAAGAAAAATCATATTTTTAATTAACAACAAAGGTTACTAAACAAATTATTATTTATTTTTCTGGTAAAATTAAACAAATTACAAAAAAAAAATTAAAAACATTGAAATATTAATCTTACTCACAAAAATGCAAAAATAAAATTCCAATTCCAATTCTAGTTGTGTGAAAACAAACACAGAATTTGCATCTTCTCAATCATCTTCTAGGTGAACCAAACAGGACAAGCCCATATTCTAGAATTCATTTTGAGAATAGCACAATCCCAAAATGGATTCAATTCCAAAATTGGCAATTCCAGTATGCACAAATTCTGCCAAACAAACGGGCCCTTATGGATTAAACCTAAATTTTGATTCTCCTAACCATGAAGGTACCCATGGTTCACCCACCTAATTAGTTCCATTTATTCTTGTCTTGAATCTAATTCTTGATAATTTTTTGACTCTTGATTAGAACTTGATCCTTGATCAACACTTGGTTGTTTGTTTGCACTAGATGTAGGAGCATAAGTATGAATTACATCCACCTCCTTGTTATGAAAAGAATCCTCAGATAAAGAACCCCATTCATATTTACCGGAGTCATCTTCACTTTTTGAATCTAGCATATGGATGTGTTCATAAGAGTCTTTGAATTTGTTTGAACTATTTCCTTGTTCTTGGTATCCTATTCCTGATTTTTTATCTTTAGATCTCCAAGGAGCTTGTATGGGTTCGAGAAATCCTTTATTCCTTATGCCCAAGGGTCCTCTTCCTTTATATCCAATTTTTTCATGATTTGAAAACCTTTTCCATATTTATGTGTTTGAATACTTACATTTTGGACCCTTTCTACATGGGAACTCGAAGCCTCCTCATCTTTGTACAACCATTCTAAAACCTCATTATCTTCTTCTTCCCTTAGTGAATTCACTTTCTCTTACAAAATGGGCATTATAATCTTAGTTTTAATGAGCACTAGTTGGTCTACCTTGTGACTTTGGAGAAGGAGGTAAATCAAACAATGACACAGAATATTCTCTGGCACCTTTTTGATGGATTTTGCATTATTTCTTGAATTTCTTCATCAACTTATCCATTTTTTGATAATGTGTTTCTTGTACTCTTTCATTTTCAACCCTAGAGGGGTTCAAATCTCCCTCCTCTTAATTTTAAACACTTAACTTAGCATTCTTATTACTTTCATCCACAAAACTAACTTTCTCTTTGCCCTTAGTTGATGTGGATGAGTTAGTTTTGTCTTGATTTGAGTTGGTGACCAAAGTTGAGCTAGGACCATCTTCTTGATTTTCTTATCTAGGAGCACTTGGGGTAGCCCCTTCACTATTGTGTGGGATTAATGCCTCATTCACAAGTTTAACAATATTGCAATATTGGAATGGATTCACATCTCCACTTATAGTAATTTCTACTCGCATGTATGGAAACTTGATACATTGATGGTATGTTGAAGGTATTGCTTGCATTTCGTGAATCCATGGTCTCCCTAGCAAGATGTTGTAAGTTAATTTCATGTCAAGAACTTGGAAAATGGTATCTTTTTTTATTGTCCCTACTTGAATGGGAAAACCCACCATTCCTTTAGAAGACCTTTCTTCATCACCATAGGCCTTAATGGTGATCTTCTTCTTTGGATCCACAGTCCCTTCATAAAATCCTAGGGATTTGACGAGAGTCAAAGTGAAAATGTTTAGACTAGCTCCCCCATAAATAAGGACTCTTTTGACATAGTGTTTATGTATCAAAACCTCTATATGCAGTGGAAGATTTTGGGGATGATTAATACACATGTCATCTTGTTCGGAAAAGTAAAAACAATGAGGTACAATGAGATTACCCACCATATTTTTAAATTTATCCACATCGAGGTTGTCAGGAATGGTAGTCTCCATAAGATCCTTTTCTAAAATCTCCTTATGATTTGGTGAGAGCTTTAATAATTCAAGGATTGAAATTTGGGTTGGAGTCTTTTGCAATTGATCCACAATATTGTATTGCCTTTGAGAAGAAGATTTTTTATTAGGAAAACTAGTTTTAGGGGTAGTTCCTTGTAAGATTACCTTTGATGCTTGCCCCCTATTAACAAAACTAGAATTTTCCTTTGATGTTGATCTTTTATAACAACAACATTGATATTATTCTCATATTCTAATAAGGAATTGATTACATTATCATAGCTATGTGCAAAATTAAATTTTTAATTTCCTCTTTTATTATTTTGATCGCTATTTGAAGATTCCCCTTTCTCATGATTGAAGAAATGAGTTTTAAAGGCCACATGATCTTTATTTTTTTGAGGCCCTTCCACCTTTATTACCTCATTATCTATCAAGTCTTTCACCAAATGCTTTAATCTCATGCATTCATTTGTCTTGTACCCTTTATTCCGATGGTACTCACAAAAATGATTGTCATTCCACCATGAAGGTTTGACTTGTGGTTAATAAGGCCTTGTTTCTGGTATGAAAATGGTCTTATTAGAAATGAGGGTCCTTAAAGAATTCTCAAGTGGTTCACCTAAGGGTGTGAACTTCCTTCTTGGTGATGGGCTAAAGAACAGCTTTGGTTTGTTAGCTTCTTTCTTTTTTGGAAAGTTGTTGTTGTTATTGAATGAGGCCTTCATTGATTGATTTACATTATTTTATTGGTTAGAATATCTTGTGAGATTGAACTGAGTATCTTTTAAGTTTTTTTTTCAACAACTCCATCGTTGACAAGGCCCTTGTTAGTGTTCTTGAGCCAAAAGTGATTGTTATTGTTTGAAGTCTTATTGTTGTTGTTGGAATTATTGTGGTTATTAAAAGAACTCTTATTTTCTTTAAAAATCTTGATCTCTCCACTCTTCACCAAAGCTTCATCTATGGTGATTCCATTTTCAATTATCTTGTCAAAAGTAGGGGCATTGGAGTTGTAA
Organism: Thuja plicata; assembly: GCA_018584345.1. Taxonomy (NCBI): domain Eukaryota; kingdom Viridiplantae; phylum Streptophyta; class Pinopsida; order Cupressales; family Cupressaceae; genus Thuja; species Thuja plicata. Next base: position 1,201,063 of record MU223517.1, on the reverse strand, counting down.
CTGATAGTTCATTATTGTGTTCAAACTATTTAGGAAGATATTTAGTTTCTATTTTTTGGGCATAACTAGGATATTGTTTAAATACCATTCTCCACCTTTGCAAGAAGAATAGGAATGCTTCTCCCTCCTTTTTTTTGCTATTGCATAAATTTATCATTGTGAACTCATTTGTTATGTTGTATGAGTAATGAGTCACAAACTTTGATGTTAACTCTTCAAATGTTAGAATATTTGAGGGTAATTTTGAGAACCATTCCATCGCGGGTCCTCCAAGGATTCTTGGAAATAGTCACATTAAATAAGTGGTATCATGCATAAACTCCAAGCTTAATGCACAAAATTCTCTCAAATGATCTTATGGGTCAAATACGTCCATGTATTTATCATATTTAGGGAAGACTGCATTTGGAGGGAATGATACCATAATTAAAGTCTTATCAAAGGGGAATAAGCATATAGCCTCAATTGAGAATGGTTTTGGAGCCACCATTTTCTTCATATTGTCCAATTGCATTTGGAAAAGTTTAATTTGTTTATTCATGATTGCAATTGGGTTTTCATCATCTTCCTTCTTCTTTAGGTTAGTCCTATCATAACCATGGGGGAGCTTTACCCTTGCTTGGGCTAGGTCAAATAAATACTTCTCCCTATCTCTCTCTAAGATTTTATCCATGATTTTCATAAAGAAAGGGCTTTGTGTCGCTTCATTTACTCTCTCTTTGGTGGCCTCCTCATCTTGAGGGTCCCTATTTCCTCCATTATTCATTTCAATTCCTCCATTGTTAGAGTCATTCCCTACCCCATTATTTTCATTGTTTTTTTGCATCCTTATTTCTGCCATTCGGATTGTTATTTGTGTCATCATTAACATGATTGATGAATTCAAGATCCATATGTCCAAAGGTAAATACCATCGTGCTTTGTTATACTTCCTTTTTTGGTTTTGAAAGATTATTGTGAGGAAGATAGTGTTTCACTTGGAAAGGGTAATTCTTGTATAAGATAAGTGATGTTTCCTTGTAAGTTTGCCTTGATGTAATGAGATCTTGTAAAATTAGGCATTAGCTTGGAATGAATATACTTAACTCACCCTTTTGATCAATCCCTTTGAAAAATTTTGAACTCCTTAAATCTGGTAGGATTTGATCATTTTGATAGATTGGATAGAATGTACTCTGAAAAGGGTATCCAAATATGATTTTGAAAATTTTCAAAAAACATGGGAGATACCCACTATTTGAGTGTCTCAATTTGTACGTGCTACTTCAAAGCTTGCATGCGCTACTTTACTAGGTCTTACGTGCTCACTGGAAAAAACACAACATGTTGGTTGGTTTATGTGTGCTACTTGATATCCAATAAGTGTTAAAACAAGGTTATACACATTTATTCTTGGTTTATAAGCAGTAAAAGTCTATGCACGTGTTATTTCTTCGGTCACAGGTGGTAAATGTCTATTTATAGAGATCACTTAACATTTTAAGTGCGCTGCTTCTCTTTTTGTATACGCTAAAAGATCTCTGGAACCAGAATGTGTCATTATTTTAGATCACCATTTGATTTTGAAAAGTTTTAAAGTGTGATCACATTTGGATGAATGTTGTATTTTTGTAATATAAATCATCAACCATAACACACACAGAAAAAATCATTGTTTTAACCCTTATATCTACACACAAAGTGTATGTTCTTGATCATTTCTATAGGTCTTTAACAAGAAAGTCTTCCAAGCAATCTACCTATGGATAAATTTGGCTTGTAAATGGATCTAAAAGGTAGGCATTGCTAATTTAATCAGGTTTTAATTAAGATTTTTTTCAAAAAGTTTTGACTCTCATCCCCCATTATAGAGGCCTCCCACATGCATAAAAACATGATTTTGCGCAATCCCGAAGGACTACTAGAGGATGTTCAATTCTCAATCCTTTCCATCACTCACCCCATTAAGGATGAATACATTTTATTTTATAGTGGGTTGGATTACCATGCCTAAAATGGTTGTATCCCACTTGAGTTATCCCCTCTCACCATCCTCGAAAAGGAAAATCTTGGGAGGAAGGGCTACTAAAGATCTAACATGTTAATTTTGAAAGAAAGATATGAAATGGATAGGTAGGTTTGGGAATTTGATTCACCTAAAAGTTTAAGAACATATCCCTACTACTTCTCCAATTCCAAACATAATAGAGAAAAAGGTTAATTTATTGTAGACGTCAAAAATTGTCCTTATATTAATTTAATTAATATCTCTATAATATTATAGTTAATTTTAATTAATTAATTATATATGTTATATTCTTCTTTCTATTTAATTAAATTTATTTAATTAAATATGATTCACCTTCTATAGTAATTAAATTAAATTTAAATACTATCCCCCTTTAATCTATTAAATCTTATTTATATACATTTTTCCATTAAATCCCCTTTTAAATACATCTCAATTTATTTATTCTCTCACATTTCTAGTATTCCTCTAAACCAAGATTAAATTCAAATCTAATTTGAATCATTAATCTAATACTAGCCTAAATACCTATTAATCATATCTAGAAACCTACTCTATTCCTACCCTACCCTACCTATCCCTCTTAATAAACATATTCTCTCACTTAGCACACATTATTCACACTTAAAGTGTGATTCCTAACCTTTTTAACACTAATGGAATTCTCATACATGTGTGAGCAACTCCTCCCAAAGGAAGCCACCCACTTCTTTAAATGTAGCCACCTTTTTGTCCCCCACTCCATTCCCCAAGAGTTGCTCACACATGTGTGAGCAACCTTGAGCCACTCAAAGCTTAAAGGCTTATGTTGAATTTTTGCATGGCATGTCTTTTTGCCCTTGTGTCATCCATGTGGCATCTATGTGGATGCCACATGTGCTCCACCTCATCCAAGCCCTTCTCTTCCCTCCAAAAATCTATAAATAGAGGCTCTTGCCAAGAGCAAAGCATCCATTATTTTTGCATTATTATCATGTTAGTTTCATTTTAGGATTTCTTTGAGCATTCTATCATTCTAGTTTATTTCAATTTTGAATCCATTTAGATATTTCATGTTAGGAATAATGGTAAATGAATCTTGAATCATGCATAACATGTTAGCTTAGATCTTTGCATCATCATCTGATGAAAACTTGAGACAAGTTCCCTATACTTGTTCTTGAGCTCTTTGTCATAATGTTTAGCTTGCATCTTAAATCATCATCCAATCATTTATGGGATTTATATTGTTGTGTTGGGAGAGAACACCCACATTCCTCTCTAAGAGAAAATCAACAAGGCTTGGGTGCACTTGTTTGGCTCATCGAAGGTTGTGGTGTAAACTTCTTGTCTTTTTGAATCTGTCATTTGAATATAGTAACCCTTATTAGATTTAATGGCTAATCTTTGTGTTTGCATATTTTAGTGATATTTTTGGACATGTATCTTTATATCACATATATTTTGGCACGCCCGGTGGGACACACATCCCTTATTTGTTTAAAAATTTAAAAATTTATATATTTTCCCCTGATTCTGGAAAAGTGTTTCGCAAAGTCGTCTCCACTTTGAGATTACTGTCTACATTTCTCGACTGCCATCTGTGTAGATCGCCATCTATGTAGTTCTGTCATCTATGCTCTAGAATTACCGTCTCTGCCTATCAAGATTTAACTTAGCCTAACTTTGTTTTAAATGCTTTTTTATCATATTTTACAGTTTTAACTCTCGGGTTTCTGACAGGGTATCAATTTTTGAGAGTTAAATGTTGTCAAAATTTATAATAAATAAATAAATATATTGTTAACTAAGGATTTTTGTGATGACTTGACTCTCTGTGTTTTGTCATCTGTGCAGGTTTTTAGCCATCTCTAAAGATTGGTCGTTTGTAACCCATAATCACTGTCTCCGCATTTTTAGCATTTTTTTCAGGTAATTAATGTTGTGTTTTTAAACTGTCGTGTGTGTGTCTTTATCATCTACGCTTTGTATCTGGCATCTATGCAGATTCACTTTTTTCTCATCATTTGTCATATTTTCATGTTACTAATCTTTTTTGAGGTTTTACAACACTATTCCTGAAGATCAAAAAATATCAAACTACTAACTTTGTGTGGTGTAGGACGTTGAAGAAGACAAACATCAAACTACTCATATTTTCTCTTGCAGGTTGCCTTATACTTTCAACCAAACAATTGTGCTTCTTAGCATAATCTTTTTTTTAGCCACCTAGATTAATTAGAAGATCTTTTGTGTGACTCAAAATAAGCATTAGGGGAGTATGCTCTCTTCCTTTTGGAAGATCATAAACCTAGACATGATTATTTTGTTTTAGGAAAATAAATATTTGCGAAAGAACAAGTGTTTGACGCATTTGGGAGAAAACAACATTGGGTAGGATACTATGCTCTTTTCCCCTAGTGGAAAAATCAGAAATCTAGACCCCTCTCATCGCCAACCCATTGCTTTATGTCTATCCTCTAGCTGGGCCTGCCGATGAGAAAAACATCTCCTAGTACGACTCACGTGAGAACAAGGTGTAATCCATACCACTCCAACTCACATTAATCAAATTTACTCTTTGGGGCCAAAGCTTCAGGATTCGGTTGGCATTTGAGCTTATAATCATCTCACATCTAACATAAGTGTGGTCTAATGGTCTAAATCATGTTTACGTGACCACATTTGTCAAGAAACTCTATGGGGCTATACACTTGAATCATGCTTGTGTGGATATAGAGGATACAATCGAATGGAGACCCTTAATAAACACTCTAGGCTTAAAAGCTACACGTAACACCCCCAAAAGGTGATATTGTTTGTGCAAGGAAGATAGTAACTTCCCCAAGATTACTTGTACATTCGTGCCACCCTGAGCATTTGGAGTCGGCTAATACGATGTCATGAATGGAGTCATTGCATGCTTAGTGACGGTTGTATTTTGATTATCTCTTGTGTGTGTGTGCCTAAGCTTACGAGAAAATATTTTCATGCTACACCAATTCCTTAGGTATACTATGTTTGAAATGCTTGAAGAACATTGACAAATCCAAAACATGAACAAAATCCTCAACAAACAAATTTGTCACACTTGCTTGTATCCTTCAATGTTGCTTTGTCCCTTGTCTGATTTTTTTTGAGACACATGCCTTTTATTTTCTAGTTTGACTATGATGAAACTGGTTCTTTCCATTGAATGAATCCATTGAAAATTGGACCAAAATCAAAATTTGCCAAATCACCAAAACACTGTCTTGTTTGCAGACTGTCATCTCCGCTCTGGAATTATCGTCTACGTAGTTTTTCCATCTACATAGTTTCAAATTGTCATCTGCATCTGAGACTTCTGTCTCCACTTAAAAATAGTGAGCTTCAAAATTTACCAAAATCTTCAAAATTTGGTCTTTTATGAGATCCTAAAATGATTTGTCCTTAAACCTTCAGTTGCTCATGCAAAATCAGATTTTTAGCTATAGGACATGACCAATTCCAAGAAACACAAGAACATTAGGCTTCCAACTATAGACACCTAGAAATGGTTCACACCAATATGATCCCTTTTTAACATGTCTTCTATTCACTGATACTGTGGCATTCTTCCATGTCACCGATTTCTAATATTTCTCACATAACCTTGATCTTTGGTGCAGAGCACCTCCCACATTTTGGTTTGATTATTTATTGTTGTTTAGGGGTTTCTAGTTTGTTTTTAATAAGATCCAAAGGACATTGGATCCACACATGTCTCATTTTGTTTGTAGAGCACAAGTTGCTCATAGGTCCTAAAAGTTGTCAAAAGGTCTAAAAGTTGCTAATTATGAGAAAGAATGGGAAATAGTCTCATCTAGGGTCCTAAGTGGCATAACTAGGGTCCTAGGATAGGTCAAGGAGCATTGATTTGGCCACAATCATCAAAAAGACAAGAAAATGCAAATATTGCTTAGCAACTTTCAAAAGTTGCTCAAGCAACTTTTGCAACTTTTGCAATTTTGCAAAAGTTGCTTGCAAGAAGTTGCAAATGGAGTGAAGAACGGTTGTAACCACCTATGCTCGAGTATTTGAAATAATTAGAGTGGCAAGATATGTCAATGGTTTGATATGGAATATTCAGGAGGAAATAAGCTTGCTAAGCCCTGCAAAAGTCCACAAGTGTTATCAATTGGCACTTAAAGTGGAAGAGAAAGGTAAAAAGAAAGAGGAATAAGGAATTAGAGATAGGGGTAGAGGAACAGACAATAGAGGCCATAGAGGTAGTTTTAGTGGTAGGGGAATAGACCAAAGGACCCAAGGATAATCTAAAATTGTAGAGAAGAGTGGTGAAACAAGTGGTAGATGAAGTTATAGTAGGGAAAGAGGTCATGGAAATAACAATAATAGAGGTAGATATGGAGGATCAGGTATAGGATCTTATTTTTCTAACATAAAGTATTATCACTTTCATCAACTAGGACACCCGACATATAGATGTCCTCAAAAGAACTATTCTTCTCAAGGGGATGTGAGAGTTACTTATGTACAAGAGGACACTACAAGTCTCAAGTCTCCTGAGGTAAGTTTGGATTCAGAAGTTGGGGAAAACTTGATGATAAGAATAATCCTAATCAAAGAGCCTGTCGGAGAGGAACCAAAGAAAAGGAGGTCTCTATTCAAGGTAAAATGAAAATTTTTTGGAAAATTTTGTAAATTCATTATAGACTCTGGGTCTACCAACAATATTATCTCAAAGGAAGCAACCAATAAGTTGAAGTTGACTAGAATAGCTCATAGCAGCCCATATAGAGTTACATGTCTTAATAAGGGACAACATGTGTTGGTAAATGAACAAGCATGGGTGGAGTTTTCTATAGGAGGATATAAAGGCAATATTTTATGTGATGTTTTATCGATGGATGCGTGTCATCTACTATTGGGAAGACCATGGCAGTTTGATAGGAAATCCATACATGATGGTGACAAGAATTCTTATTCTTTTAAAAAGAATGGTGTTACCTACAAGATTCAATCGTTGCTAGATAAAGAAGAAGGTAACACTGGGGGTCCAAATATTTTATTGGTTAGTGGAAATGAGTTCTTGAAGACTCTTAAGGAGGAAGAAGGATGTGAATTTTCTATTATTTTGAAGCCTAGAGAAGAAGCAAAGATTAAGAAAGAAGATATACCTACAAAAGTGCAGAACCTTTCAGATAAGTACACAAGTATCCTAAATGATGGAACTCCAGCTACTCTACCACCACAAAGGACATTAAGTCATTAGATTGACTTTGTTCCAGGAGCATCCTTCTAAAATAAGGCTCATTACAAGATGACACCCCAAAAACATGAGGAGATGGCCGGACAAGTACATGAATTTCTTGACAGTAGCCTAATTAGAAAAGTATAAGCCCATGTGCAGTCCTAACAATTTTAGCACCCAAGAAATAGGGGACATGGAAAACATGCATAGATTCTAGAGCCTTAAATATGATCAAAATAAGATATAGATTCACTATTCCAAGAATAGAATATCTTATGGATTTTTTGGGAGGTGCTCAATACTTCATTGAGATAGACCTAAAGAGTGGCTATCATCATATAAGAATAAAGGAAGGATATGAGTGGAAAACAAATTTCAAAACCACTGAAGGACTCTATGAATGGTTTGTCATGCAATTTGGACTCAGCAATGCTCCTAGCACATTCATGAGGCTCATGAATGAAGTCCTCAAATAATTTACTGGTAAATTTGTAGTTTTGTTATCTAGGTGATATACCAATTTTTATTAAGACCAAAGAAGAACATCTTAGGCATGTTGAAATTTTCTTAATGAAGTTGCAAGATGAACAACTAACTATAAATTTGGAGAAAGGTGAATTCATGAAGCAGGAACTTGTTTACCTTAGCTTTGTGGTGTCTAAACGAGATTTGAAGATGGACATATCAAAGGTTTCAGCTATAGTCAATTGGCATACTCCCAAAACAACTAGTGAGGTGAGAAGTTTCCATGGATTAGCTCAATTATATAGGAAGTTTACACGGCACTTTAGTGCAATTTGTGCTCCTATGCTTGATACCATTAAAGGAGGAATGAAAACTAAGTTTAAAAGGACAAAATAAGAAAATAGGGGTTTTGAATTATTGAAGAAGGAGGTGGCCACACAACCTATGTTGGTTGTACCAAGTTTTGAGAAACTTTTCACTTTAGAGTGTGATGTAAGTAACATTGCAGTAGGTGTAGTTTTGGGTTAGGAGAATTGATCAGTAGCATTCTTTAGTGAAAATATCAATGAAGCTAAGTAAAGATATTCCTCGTATGACCTAGAAACTTATGCCCTTGTACAGTCACTTAGGAAGTGGAGACACTACCTCCTACCCAAGAAGTTTGTTGTATATACAAACAACCAAGCACTAAGTTTTATCAAATCCCAAGACAAACTAAGTCATGGACATATAAAATGGATACAGTATTTGCAGTCCTACACATTTAATATAAAGCATAAAAAGGGACATTTGAACAAGGTAGATGATAAGACTTTAGAAGGGAATACACATACTTAGCTATGATCTGACAATGATGAGTCCTTCTCATTTGCAACTTGCTTGGTATTCCCTTCTAAAGCCAGACTTTAGAAGGGAATACCAAGCAAGTTGCAAATGAGAAGGACTCGTCATTGTCAGATCATAGCTAAGTATGGGAATAATTCCTACAAGGTAGATTTTCCCAAGGATGTAGCATTTTTTCCTGTGTTCAACATTAAAAACTTGGTACAGTATAAAGGTGTCATTCCTTAGGAAGGAGATAAGATTTATGATGTGGAGGAGATGGTAAATGATTTGACACTGCCTTAATAATCTAAGCCTACAATAGAGAGAGTCTTAGATACAATGATTTCCAAGAAGACCAGAAAGAAGAACTACATGGAATATTTGATTAAATGGGAACATATGCCAGAAGAAGAATCTACTTTGGAACCTAAAGGTGACTTGAAGAATTTGGGAATTGATCTTTCAATTCTTTCTATAGAGGTTATTTGAGCCCTTTTCATATAGGGAGAATGGTGCAGGAGCACCTAGGGGTTTGACTTATACAACCCTCAAGTTTTGGTTTGGAAGGCCTTCTTAAGGTCTTTTGTTTCAATTAGTTGTTGTAAGGTTGATTTTAGGAATAGTGCAGTTGTGTGTTTCAATGTTGTGTTTTGTTGTGGCCAATTGTGTCTAATGACCCTAGTTGTGTTTTGTAATCCAAAATGTGGCAAATATGTGAAATGACACCTAGGGTGAACAAAATCATTTGATGAAGTTGTATTTAGTTGTAGAATGACTTTGTGGTAATTTTAAACCCATACATTGGGTCAATGCAATGTAAAATGATAAATGCATAAAAGTTGTAAAAGTTGTCGAGCAACTTTTGCAACTTTGAAAAATTGCTTGACAACATTTTGATGAAAATTTGAAAACTACCCTAAAATGGTAGGGGTTAGAATGGATAGTTGAAACAGGTCAAGGGGGAATATTTAAGGACTTTTTGAAGATTTTAATTGGTTTGTTGGCTTATTTGGTACAAATTTCAAGAAGAAGTCTCGAATAATTTATAATGTAACTATATTTTGCTTGCATTTCTGTGTGTGATTGAGTTTCATTGGTTGAATCCATCGATGTAATTAGTTAAATTTTATTATTTTATAGCATTGTGAGAAGGTAGATTAGGGTTTTTTTTAAGGTGTAAATAAAAATCTATCCCTGATTCTGGGTCTCTTGACCAGACAGGGTCTTGTATAGTAAAATGGCTCAATTTTAAACTTCCCAACATGGCAAGTGTCTTCCCTTTGTAGAAATGAGAATGGAGGCATTCTATATATTTTTTGTTTTGTTTAGAAGCTTTAAAGTTGTAGGAGTGAATTTCAACTTCTTGCCCTAGGCGAGCTCCTTCATAGCCTAGTTGTGTGTGTTATTGTGTGGTTCCTATAGTTGCAACACAACACTTCAATAATTCATTGCAATAGTGAAAAACAAAGGTTAGCAAGCATTTCAATCACTAAAATAGACCTATTTCTTCCTATCTAGGAGTATGAAGAATGACATAATAGCCCTCAGATTATGCATTTATCAGTGAAATATACAACCTAGAATGAAAGATTCGAAAGGAACTTAATCTACATGCTCAAGAAATATTCATTCTAAGCTCTAAAAATGGAGATTATAAAAATGCATAATATGAAAGATAAGATGCAATATAAGTATCCAATAATATGAATACCATAACAATGCTTTCAACAATCTAAAATTAAGGGCCAATTGAGCTTAAAACTCATTCTATTTATAGAAGAAATTAGGAGTGAGAGGAGAGATAAGGTCATTAAATGTATGTGTAAGAGCCTTAATGAGGGATATCATTTATGAGGCATGGTGAGGGTATAAGCATTAATAATGAATTTATGAAATCATTAATAAGGCATGGTGAGGGGTGTAAGTCCAAGCTTGAGAAAGTGGACTTTGGAGGAAAGGGAGCTTGAGAAAGTGGACTTTTGGAATGAGTTGAATCCCTAATCAAAAGTTTAGGAATGTGACATCATTAGGAAGTGGGTTAAGATGGGATTAAGATTAGGATTAGGCTTAGCATGGGTGAAGAGGTTGGGATCAGTTTGAACCCAGGGTTAAGGTGGTTGAGGTAGGTTAGGTTAGGGGTTAAAGGGAATATTAATGAATTGAATTATATAAATAATTTATTCAATAATAGGGGAAATTAATTATTTAAGCTTTTGATTGCTTTCGATAATTAATCAGGACTATAGATAATTAATTAAATTAATTAGGCTAGGGGATTGGCTTAGCAAGTGATGAGGTGTAATTAGGATTTCATTTAATTCCTTTTAGTTAATTATCTTAGCCATGTTTTTTTATTTTGAATTGATAGAATTGAATGGATTTGATTTGCTTGGCTAAGGCAATTAATGTAATTTAGTGATTAGATCACTTAGGAGATTAAATTTGATTTAAATGAATTATGCTAGTAATTTGAAGAATTGTTTTTACATAATTGGGGGTATGATCACACTTAGGGAAAATAGGGTATATGGTCAAAGAAGACCAAATTAGGGTGGTTACATTTGCCCCTCTTTGAATAGATGTGCAAGCAACACATTGATTCAAAGAAATTTTTTTGATGTTGACTTTAGAAAGTTTGAGAATTTCGTACATGATCGAATGAAATGTCTGATGAGATCAGTCTTGCACTTGATTGAACTAAACTGATAGAATTGAATTTGAACTTGATTGTCGTACAAAGGTCAATAAAAGATCTGAGAAATACCAATTCTAAACTTGGTTGTCGTCCAAAAATTGACAATACTAACTCCGATCATGATCGACTGAAGATCAGTATGAAGCTGCTAGGAGATTAGTAAGAATCTTTAAAATGAGGAAACATAAGATATCCATCTTATGAGAACCAGATCTTTTCATCCAACAGTTCTGACTTAGTCAAGGAAACTGTCATGCCCCTAGTCTTTTGATAACGAAGTCATTTTAATGTTTTTTTGAGCAAGAATTTGATTGATGATAGTGTGATCATGCCCTCTCAGAATGAAATCAAAGGAAAAGAATAAAATCCCTCTATTGAAATGATGTATCACTTGCATGGATTAGGTAGAGCAAGAAAGAAGGATTAGAAGAAGTGAAGGAATGAAGGTGTGTTTTAGAGAAAACATAATCTTACCAAGTTAATCACATTAAAAAGTGTGAGTTCTGAGTATGATAAAATGATGTCAGACTAAGATGTTTTATGAATAATGTGCCATTTCATGATATAGAATCTTGAAAACTGATTGTGCAATACTTGTGAATCATTTCCGGAACATATGGAGCAATTCTGCATTTTCAGAAGCTATCATAAAATTGTTACTGTGTCAAAGAGAACATTGTCTGGGCATTTGATTTCATTCTGATTGATCAAAAGGGAACAAAAATTGAGTTTTAGGTATCTGGGAGGAGTTTTGGAGCTCCTAAATAGCTCAAAAGATCAAATATATATCTCAAAATTGACCTTTTACCCATTCATTTTCACTTTCAATCTTAGCAATTCAGAGAGCTCTGCATAGAAGATGGTGGTCCCTGTGGAAAAGCATCATTTCAAGCATAGCTGATGATATCTGCAACCAGTGGACTACCCAGATCTAGTAAGTACTCAAAAACCTACTTTGTAAAATTTTCAATTTCCAGTTTGATGCATTTTAGCAATAGTTATAGCCATTTAAATTTCACGTCGTACCCTGTGTTCAGGGTTGCACCTGGTTAATCTCTTGTCACACCCTGTTATGACCAGAAATCTCATGTTGTATCCTGTTGATTCAGGATCACACCCTATAGTTAGTTGTTGTGTTGCATGCGGTAGGGTAGAATAGATTTTTGAATGTGTTACATCCAGTGAAAATAGGATCGCACGCCGCATCCCGCATCGCATCCTGTTAAAACTTGATCGCTTCCTAAATGCCCCATCGCATCCAAAAAATTGGGGATTACATCCCATAAAAGGGATTTTACCCTGTAGGAACAGAGTCATTTTCTATTTCTAAGTCAGTTTTCAGTCAAGGTTGACTATTTGTTTCTGTTTGATGACTCAAAACACTTAGCTGATAGGTTTTTTTGCCTTAGATAGAGTATTGAATGCAACTTTGCTGCAATTTCTTATCTTTTTATTAGATTCCTTTTGAGGTTGTCTCATTTTGAGGATCGTACCTTGGTTGGGTCCTTGCATTGGCTAGAGCTTTGACGGGTGGTGAGGTAGAGCATGTCGCTTTCTTAGGACTACTTTCATTGAGGGATTTACCCGATATCAAGGTAAATCAGGGGTTGTTGAATGCTCTGGCTGAGAGATGGAATTTGGAGCACAACATCTTCCATCTCCTTACTGGTGAGATGACTGTCACACCAAAGGATATGTGGCAGATTTTGTGAGTGCCTGTGATGGGGTGAGAGGTGCAGTTTGATTCGAACTCTCGAACAACTATTGCTTCAGCGCGACAATTTTTCAGAGATGATACTATTGTGTGTCCATACCTCACATGGGATTATATGTGTGATCACTATGAGTGTCTTCCTATTTACTTGGCTGGTCTGATTGGAGGCATCCTCATGCCTGACCAAGGACAACATGGATTCATGGTCAGTTGGTTGGATATGTTGGAGCAGATGATGGTTGCTTGCCATAGATTTGCATGGGGTAGCTACATAATGGATCATATGTATAGAGAGCTTCATGAGATTATGTATCATTATTCCTGTAGTATGATAGTTGGGATCCTTGTTCTATAGATCTGGGCCTAGGAGCATATCCCAATTACACAATCGATAGTGGATAGGCAACGATTGGATCAGCAGCTGTATGTATATATGTACTCTGGTTGGATGCAGAAGCCCCATCTAGGCAAGATAGACTATTGGTGTCGATTATTTGATGAGATGACTATAGTTTTGTGGTGGCCATACCTTCATTATGAGGAGTGGATCTCATATAGACAGTAGATGTCATACTTTTTCCAAAGAAGGTACTTGATTGGACAGACCAGGTATGTGATAGAGCCCTTATTGGTTACCTAGGTATTGAGATGGTATGGCCGCATGCAGGGTAGGTGTCAAGACTTATCAATGTATGCATGGATTCAAGATGAGGAGCCACTATGGGGTTCTCATTTGATATATGAGGCAGCTTAGTGAGCTATTCGAGAGATGGTTCTAGTAGCCTGGGAGCTGCATCTTGATGTGGTTGATGCTAGATGCTCAGATGGATATCTTGTAGAGATGTTACAGCATCTGTTTCCATGGTTTACAGATCTGATTGAGGCAGTTCCTCATATAGAGGACCCTTTAGATTATGATCATGTAGATGACCAACCTGCGAGAGGCAGGGGAGGAGTTCTGAGATGAGTTGGAGGGAGAGACGGAGACAGAGATGGTAGATGCTCTCCTCCAAATAGAGGATAGGGTCCAGATGAGGATGAGGATGATGGCGGAGATGATAGGGGTGGAGGAGCTATGGGTGTTAGTGGTGGTGGTGGTATTAGTGGCAGTGGGAGTGGTAGGCAGACGCGGTTTAGATTCATTCCTCCCTAGAGAGATCTAGGTCCACTTTTGATGAGAGATTAGTAGAGACAAAGATAGAGACAAGAGCAACAGGATAGGCCATAGGATAGGCCTTTGGGACAGGATACAGGCAGAGGGCCAGGGAAAGATGGTGATGCCTTAACATAGTGTGAGGGTGAGCAAGAGTAGCTCAGAGCATGAATCACCACATTGGAGTCTCTTTTGGCTGATCGAGAGAGAAAGCTTGAGCAGGCCAGAGCAGATAGAGATACATAGGTAGAGCACCTGAGATCTGAGAGAGATACACATATAAAGCACCTAAGATCTGAGAGATATACAAAGGCTCATACAGAAGTACACCAGGGATAGAGGGCCACAGTTTATTATGTTATTTATCATGTTGTAGTGCTAGAGGGTCAGAGAGCACCTTTGTTTTCATGGATTGCATAGTATTCTGAGGGGGAGATGCCTCTACCAGTTCCATTTGTACCACCTCTGCCTCCTCCAAACCAAGGAGAAGGTGGTAGTTAGACCTGATACTGTATTTGTGTTATATCTTAAGATTATATTGTATATCTGGATCCTTCTAAGATCATCCTTTTGTACAATTGATATTCATACATGTATATCTTGATTCATACTGATGCTCTGATACTCTTTTTGTAGACAGTTCCACATTTTTTATATGTTCTATATTTGATATATCTAAGACAGTTGTTCCTAATTTCGATGTCTTCATGGATGCTCTTGCTCTTTTAGATTTTGATGCACATGTGATTATGTTTACCTTGGTCTCTTGATGAGTTAGGTTAGATATGTGATGACATCATTTATGCTCATGTAGTTGATTTACTGATATAAATGTGTTTCAAATGATACTAAGTGAATATGCAAATGAATGTTTTTGAGATTTTCTTTATGCAAATAAATGTATGGATGTACTTTAGGATGAAAAATGTAAATGTAATGTTTGAATGCTTTATTTTTGTCTATTTTCTCTTTCTTATGTATGAATGCAGAATGTATGTCATGGATATGCAATGACATTTGATATCAGTAATACATATGTATGTAATTAACTTGGATTTTAGATGGATTTAAGAATTTATTTTAAGCCCAAGTCCTTTTTTATGTTTTTCTATTTAAAATAAATCATGCAATTTGTAAATGCATCTATATGTAGACTCTTAGGACTTTCACTGATTTGTATACATTATAGCATTTTATCATCATTGGTCACTTGTGTAACGGAAATCACCTAATAACTTACAAATGTCACTAATACCCACTGATATCATGAAAGTATGAATACTATATTTATTGGATGTAATGTCAGAAATAAACTTAGGCGTCAAGGCATAGACACTAGGATGACAAGTTAGTTATCTCCTTTTAATATTTAGAACCAGTTTCTGTTCAAGTGTAATGTAAGATATGTGACCCGTAATGACCTTGAAAATTCATATCCTTGGGTACATCATGTAGTGTACACCTTAGTGAGAATCTGATTTAGAAAATAGACAAAGAAATTGTTCCAACCTCACTGTAGTTTACACATAACAAAGATCGAGCTATACGCAACTATCCACTCATGTTGGCGGCTCTTACCATAAACATCCAAGTTAGGTAAAATTTATAGGATCATTTGGAACAATCACCATACACAGAAAACCAAGAAAATGTTATGCCCCTGTCCTTGTGACTCTTCATCTTTGAATAGACATCATGGAGTTACTCAGAAGGAATAACAATCATCAATTGAGAATCAATCAAAGAAAATTTATAATTTCTTAGATGCCCCTAGTACGAAACATCATGGGAACATAAAAGAATCAAAATCAATCCAACAACAAACTATGTAGTATTTAAGAAATACTATTGATTCATTTTTGAAGAAAAAAAGAGATTCATCAATCAGAATTTGGAATTTAGCAATATGTTTTCATGTCTGAGTATATGCAAGATTAACCGTGTCAGCAATTGCAATCCATGTAGGTTTTAGAAACATTGTTTAAAGTGTTGAGAGACACTAGTTCATTTTAATTTCCTGGATTTCAAGTGTTGAGAAACATTGGTTGGATGTCCGGTACTATTTGGAGAGGCGAACCATCCTAGACAAGACGCTTAGGACAACCTAGCAAATGTGAAATGACCATGCTAGCAAAGATGCCCCCAGTGCAGAAATGACCATTCCTAAGATGTAAATGTAGACAAATCCCAAGCAAGGATAAGACATTTGTAAGGAATCAGAGTCACCAAATAGCACAGGTGCAAGTATGAAAGTTTAACGTCGTTAGTGTATTGATAGATAGAGCACAGAGTTCAAGTGATGCCTGTTTTCCAAGTTTTCACAACTTGAAAAATCTTTTCTATTTTTTCTACCAAGATGCCTGTTTTCCAGGTTGTCATCAAGGCACTTCTTTTTTTCAGGACTTTTCCACTGTTTTTGCATTTCTTCAGGATCAATTTTCTTATTTTTTTGATATTTTCCAAGATTTTCACTGCAGAGGCTCTGTTAGCAAGACATTAAGCGTAGAACCACTTCAAATGTAGATTATTAATGGGATCAGGATGAACATCTCCCTCAAGTGTAGCTAGTTGATAAGCTCTAGTCCCAAAATTTGCAGTAATGACATAAGGTCCCAGCCAGTTTGGTTCAAAATTTCTTTTTTGTTCTCTGTTAGGCTAGTTCTTAGGATTCTCTTTTAGAATGAGATCCCCTAATTGAAAGTGTCATGGTTTGAATTTTTTATTGTACCCTTGTGACATGCATTTTTGGTACACTTTTAGATGATCAAACGCTTGTTGTCTGCGCTCATCAAGTAAGTCTAAAGAATTTACCCAATCAATGTAATATTTCTCATCAGTCTCAAGACCTTGTAAAGATACCTGCAAAGATGGGATTTCAACCTTAATAGGTAATACTACTTCAGCACCATAGACTAGGGAAAATGGCATGGCTCCTGTTGGTATTCTAATGCTTGTTCTGTAGGCCCAAAGTGCCAGATTTAATTGTAAATGTCATATTTACTCATAGTTCTGTATAGGATCTTGAGAATGTTCTTGTTAGATGCCTTAGTCTGTCCATTAACTTAAGGATAATAGATTGAGGAACTATGTTGAGTAATGTGAAACTGTGTGCAAAGCTCTTCAATGTCTTGGTTTTTAAATCGGCCCCCATTGTTTGTTACAATTGAAGAGGGTATCCCATATCTACAAATAATGTAGTTCAAGATAAACATAGCCACATGTTTGCCAGTGGCTTTGATCAGTGGCATGACTTTGACCCACTTTGTGAAATACTCAGTGGCCATAATGATGTACTTGTGTCCACTTGAATAATTAGAATATATTTGTCCAACCAAATCAAAGGCCCATTGTTGAAATGGCCAATGTGTTATGAATGGTATGAGTTCTCTAGTAGGAGCATGGATGAGATTTCTATGTGTTTGGTATTTATGACAAGTCTTTGAAAATTGAATAGCATATTTTTCTATCGTAGGCTAGTAATAGCCTACTCTTAGCAGTTTCTTAGCTAGTGAAAATCCATTTGAGTGTGATCCACGTACACCTTTGTGGACTTCTTTCAATGCGCGATCTGACTCTTCATGTTCTAAACACCTAAGAAGTGTACTATCGAGACCTTGTCTATATAATTTATTAGTAATGAGAACATAATGTGATGTTGTCCTAATTAAGGCTCATTTCTTATTTCTGGAAAGGTCATTGGGGATAGTTTTGTCATTGAGGTAAGCAATGATTTTAGCATACCGAGATGGGTCTTGGGCGTTCAAAGTACAAATGGTTTGGTACTCAGGGGAATCAAAAGATGGATGGGATAATTCTTCCACCAAGAAGTCATAGTGGAATTGATGTTCCTCTAGTTGTAACGTGGATGCCAGTACTTCTTTAGATCATCAACAACTTTATTCTTTGTTCTTGATATTTGTTGGAATGTGATGAAGATAAAGTACTTCTTTAGATCATCAACCAGTTGTTTGTAGGGAATCAACGTCTCATCTTTGGTCGGATAATCTCTATTTACTTGATTAATAATAAGCTAGGAGTCACCATACACATGTAACTCTACAATATTCCACTCCATAGCAAGTTTAAGACCATTTACTAATGCTTCATATTCAGAAATGTTATTTGTCCATGGAAACATCAATTTGTAGGACTTGGGTATTTTTTAGCCTTGAGGAATAATGAAGAGAACCCCTGCTCTAGATCCTTGTTGCGTGAAAGAACCATCAAAGTACATTTTCCATGGATACTAAGTTAGATGCATAATTATTTCATCAGAGAACTCAATTCTCAAAGGTTCATCATCTTGGAGTGGTGAATCAACTAATTGATCTACTAGAACTTTTCCTTTAATAGATCTTTTGTCTACATACTCTATTTCAAATTCACTCAGAATCAGGACCCACTTTTCTAGTCGTCCTGTTAATGTTGTCTTGCTTAAGAGATATTTCAAAGGATCTATCTTGGCAATGAGCTTTATTGTATGTGATAGCATATAGTGTCACAATTTCTATGATGCAAAGACAACTACTAAGCAAGCTTTTTCAATTATGCTATAATTGAGTTCATAAGATACTAGTGTTCTACTGATATAGTAGATTGCTCTTTTCTTTTTAGTTTCATCCTCTTGCGCCAGCAATACTCCCAATGATGTAGCTGTAGCTAATATATATAGGAGTAATGGCTTTCCATGAATGGGTGACATGAGAATAGGAGGAGTAGCTAGATACTCTTTTAATTTTTTAAAGTTTCTCTCACAATGTTCATCTCATTTGAAGGTGACACCTTTATGTAGCAATTTAGTAAATATTTGTGCTTTATCTGCAAGTTGTGACATAAATTTCCTGATTGACTGGAGTCTTCCTTGTAATGTCCTCATTTGACTAATATTGTGAGGAGGAGTCATTTCAAGTATAGCTTTAACCTTTTTAGGGTCCACCTCAATTCTTTTTGCTGATACAATAAACCCTAGCAGCTTCCCTGATTGAACCCCAAAGGCACATTTCTTTAGATTGAGCCTGAGTTGAAATTACTCCATGGGATCTAATATCTTCCGCAGGTCTTCAATATAAGTAGTTCTTTCTTTTGATTTAGCTAAAGTATCGTCCACATAATCCTCCATGTTTCTATGCATCATATCAAGGAATATAGTAGTCAGTGCTCTTTGGTATGTAGCACCTGCATTATTTAACCCAAACGACATAACATTCCAGCAAAAATTTCCCCATGCACATGTAAATGTGGTCTTCTCTTGATCTTCAGGAGCAATTTTGATCTGGTTATAGGCTGAGAATCTATTCTTTAATGAGTACATTTGATAGCCTGATGTTAGATCTATGATCATATCAATCTTGGGTAGTGGAAAATCATCTTTAGGACATGCTTTGTTTAAGTCTCTAAAGTCTATACAGACCCTGATAGATTTATCTGACTAAGATACTGGTACCACATTAGAAATACATCATGCGTAAGCGATAACTCTTATGAACCCAACTTTTTGTAATTTTTCTAGCTCTGCTTTCACCAGTAATGCAATATGTGGATGCATCTTTCTTAGTTTCTATTTCACGGGTTTGATCCCAGGAGCTATAGATAAATGGTGCATTATTAATTCAGGATCTAGTCCAGGCATATCTATGTAAGACCATGCAAAGTTCATCTTTTTCTCTTTTAGGAACATTGTGAATTGTATCTTCTCATCTTCTAATAAGGATTGTGCTAGGTGACCAATTTGAGTAACTTTAGATGTGCCCAAGTTAATTGGTTGTGTTGGTTCTATAAAAACTGAAGATCTTTCTTGAAAGTGCTCAGGGAGGATATCAAGAATCTCATCTATTAGCACCTCTGGAAGGTTTTCACCATTAGATACTTCTTTTATTTTTACTATTTTAGAATCTGACACTGCCACAACATGGTTTTCATAATCAGTTCTTTTTTTCTTTTTATTGTTCAATTTGTGACTGAGAAACTTGATATCCTCTTGTGACATGTTCACACTCCTTGCATTGGTGGAAGAAGGATAAGGTTCACAAGAATTTAGGTAGCAAGCCAAAGTGTAGTCATTAGGGAAGTTCATGATAGGATTAGGATCTAAATTTGTCCAATCAATTAGGTTAGGGTTTATCAAGGATAATGAATTAGAGTTTGGTAAGGACAACATTGTGTCAACATCAAAACTATTAATTGACAAGACATGTTTTGTTAAGTCTATTTCTATGGCGTTTAGATCATCAAGAGTTAAACCATCATTAATAGAGTTGTTGTTAGTAATATGTGTACCTAACTCTAGTGACTCATCAGTTGAGTTGTCTTCTTCTTCTCTCAGTAAAATGGAACTCATTTCTTGTAGTCTCATAATATCCTCTAGACCTAGTAAAACACCAGTTTCTTCATTAAGAATTATAGGTAATGGTATCTCATCTGATTCTGGAACAACAGCAGTGTTAGGAGAAGTGTTAGAACTCTCTCCTCTTTGAAATATCAATGCCAACTTATGAATCACATCTACTTCAATGTCCATGGTAGCATTAGATAGGACATCACATTCATAATCATGTGAGTCTATTATGTCATCATCTGATTTGTTTAGAAACTCAGCAATAGTTACCTAATGTACCCTATTAGACACTTGTAGATCAAAGTGTGGTAAATCTACGACATGTGAAATTGTTACCAACTTCCCCTAGTTAGGATGTGAATTTTTGGGTATGTCTTCAGTAGTTGTTTCTACCAATGGAACTTCTGGAGTGTCTTCTGTTGCTTCCTCTATGGCTTGAATAGTATCTTGAGTTAGTAAAGGAACATGAGTGCCTTGTGGTGTCTCAAAGCTAGGTACATATCTTTCTCCTTGATATTTGGGATATCAATATGCAATAATCTCTCATAGGTCCATTGTTCTAGTTCTGTTTCCTCTGCTTCATCACTTCCTTCATCAAACATTGGACCATCTCTTGAAGTAGGTTTTTTAGATTTATTATTGAAACCTAGTCTTGTTTTATCTTTAGTATTTCAGAATTCCATGTGTATACATTCAACAAGCCCCTTTCCTTTGTCTCATAAAGGTCCTTCTCCTTTATATCCCATTTGTTTGAGAAGATCATATCCTTTACCATACTTTTCTGGGGATATTTCTACATGCTTTATCTCATTTTCTTTTGGTTCTCCCTTGTAAAGACAAGCCAAAACTGATTGTTCTTCTTTGTCATCCTCTTGGGAGGTAGATGCTTTAACCATACTGTACACACAAAAATAGTGTACTTCTATGAATCCTTACATGCAAGAAAATTCAAGAATGAGCCCTCGCAAATCGATCCATAGTTCTCTATGCATGGAGTTGCAAGATTTGTAAAATTGCTCTCAGCTAGAGCTATGAACTCATGACCTTGCCAATAAACCATACAATGAGAGATTCACAATGAAAACAAGGGAAAGAATGCCAATATCTCCAATGAAACCAAATGTATGCAATGCAATGCAAATCTATATGATAATGCAAGTTAATCTATTGCATAAAAAGAAATCTAAGCTAAGAATGCTATGATAATGCAAGTTAATCTATTGTATAAAAGGAAATCTAAACTAATATGCCATGATAATGCAACTAAGAAAGGAAATATGCAACTATAATGAAATGCAATAACAA
>MU223517.1:1144794-1165755 GCA_018584345.1 Thuja plicata | reverse complement strand
AATACATACAAAAATTATACCTTTAGACAGTATGTCTGATATTAGAATCCTTGGGTACTGGTTTATGAAATCATTATAAACAAACTATAGGAATAGATCAAACAAGTATCATGAACAACTTAAGCTGCAAGAAAACATCGAAAGATATTACTTTGTTCAAAAACACAAAACTTATATTAGGGTTAGAGGGTTATTACAGTTTATATAGAGATTTCAATATAGGTCTCCTAGGACAATGCAATGGATCCAAATCCAAATCTCACCTTGAATCATGGTCCAATCACAATCACCAACCAAGGAGGGAACATAATAACTCAAATATCAGAGAAAACACTTTCGCATCCGAACCCAGGGACCTATTCCAAGATTCACACCCTGATAAGCTCCAGATCTAGAAACAGGAACCAACACCTGTCAGGGGACATGGTCAACCTCGGCCCTATCCTAGGATAGGGTTGACCTCGGCCCTAACCTAGGATAGGGTCGACCTCGGCCCTATCCTGAGATTTCAGGCAAGTCAGCAAGATGTGACAGAAAGGCTCCTAGGTCAATCGGGGACCTAGGAAGGTGGGGGAATGAGTCAGAATGTTAAGAAGGCCTAAAAGGCCTGGAGAGAGAGTAAAATGAGGCCTAGGAGGACTAATACATAGGTCCTACCTAGAAAGAAGAGCCATAAAGAGGAAAAATCTAGGAGGATCCATAAGATCCTAACCCTAATTTCACCTAAACATGTAAAAATGCAAATCTATTATGCAAACATACTAAACGAGGGTGCTAAACTCATCCAAATGGAAGTGCTTCCATTTTAAGATGATACAAATCTAAACTTGCAGATCAGAGTGGTGAAACAAGTGGTAGAGGAAGCTTCAATAGAGGAAGAGGTCATGGAAACAAAAATAGCAGAGGTAGATCTAGAGGATCAGATACATGATCTTATTTTGCTAACATGAAGTGTTATCACTGTCATCAACTAGGACACCCGACTTATAGATGCCCTGAAAAGAACTATTCTTATCAAGGGGATAGGACAGTTACTTATGTACAAGAGGACACTACAAGTGTCAAGTCTCTTGAGGTGAGTTTGGATTTAGAAGTTGGGGAAAAATTGATTATAAGAAGAATCCTAATCAAAGAGCCTGGAAGAGTGGAAACAAAGCAAAGGAGGTCTCTATTCAAGGTAAAATGCAAACTTTTGGGAAAATTTTGTAAATTCATTATAGACTCTAGGTCTACTGACAATATCATCTCAGAGGAAGAAACTAATAAGTTGAAGTTGACTAGAATAACTCATAGCAACCCATATAGAGTTGCATGGCTTAATAAGGGACAACATGTGTTGGTAAATGAACAAGCATGGGTGGAGTTTTCTATAGGAGGATATAAAGACAATATTATATGTTGTGTTTTAACCATGGATTCATTCCATCTACTATTGGGAAAACCATAGTAGTTTGATAGGAAAGCCATACATGATGGTAAGAAGAATGCTTATTATTTTCAAAAGAATGGTGTTACCTACAAGATCCAATCTTTGCTAGATGAAGAAGAAGGTGAGACTATGGGTCCCATTATGTTATTGGATACCGGAAAAGAGTTCTTGAAGACTCTTAAGGAGGATGAAGGATATGGATTTTATATTGTTGTGAAACCTAGAGAAGAAGAAAAGGCTAAGAAAGCATATACACCTGCATAAGTGCATAACCTTTTGGATACGTACACTAAATTATGGAACTCCTGCTACTCTACCACCACAAAGGATAGTAATTCATCATATGGACTTTGTTCCAAGAGAATATTTTCTAAATAAGGCTCCTTACAAGATGACACCCCAACAACATGAGGAGATAGCCAGAAAAGTACCAGAACTTCTTGACAATGGCCTAATTAGAAAAAGGATAAGCCCATGTGCATTCCCAATAGTGCTAGCACCCAAGAAAGGGGGGACATGGAGACTATGCACAGATTCCAGAGCCATAAATAGGATCACAATAAGATACAAATTCCCTATTCCAAGAATAAAAGATCTTATTGATTGTTTTGGAGGTGCTCAATACTTCACCAAGATAGAACTAAAGAGTGGCTATTATTAGATAATAATAAAGGAGGGAGATGAGTGGAAAACAACTTTCAAAATCATCGAAGGACTCTATGAATGGCTTTCCATGCCATTTGGACTCACCAATGCTTCTATAACATTCATGAGGCTCATGAATGAAGTCCTCAAAGACTTTACTGGTAAATTTGTAGTTTTTTATCTAGATGATATATTGATTTTTAGTAAGACTAAAGAAGAACATCTTAGGCATGTTGAAATTGTCTTAAAGAAGCTGTAAGATGAACAACTAACTAAAATTTGGAGAAAATTGAATTCATGAAGCAAGAACTTGTTTGCCTTGGCTTTGTGGTGTCTAAAGGAGATTTGAAGATTGATAGATCAAAGGTTTCAGCTATACTCAATTGGCCTACTCGTAAAACAACTAGTGAGGTGAGAAGCTTCTATGGATTAGCTCCATTCTATAGGAAGTTTATAAGGCACTTTAGTGCAATTTGTGCTCCTATGCTTGATACCATTAAAGGAGGAATGAAAATTAAGTTTAAATGGACAAGATAAGCAAATAGGGGTTTTGAATTATTGAAGGAGGTGGCCACACAACCTATGTTGGTACTACCAAGTTTTGAGAAAATTTTCACTTTAGAATGTGTTGCAAGTAACATTGCAGTAGGTGCAGTTTTGGGTTAGGAGAATTGACCAGTAGCATTATTTAGTGAAAATATCAATGAAGCTAAGAAAAGATATTCCTCCTATGACCTAGAACTTTATGCCCTTGTATAGTCACTTAGGAAGTGGAGACACTACCTCCTGCCCAATAATTTTGTAATATGTACAGACAACCAAGCACTAAGTTTTATCAACTCCCAAGACAAACTAAGTCATAGACATATAAAATGGATGGAGTATCTATAGTCCTACACATTTAATATAAAGCATAAAAAGGGACATTTGAATAAGGTAGTTGATGCATTAAGTAGAAGGATACTCAGAGTGCAGGAAGTACAAATGAAAAGTATTGGGGTAGAAAGTTTCAAAGACCTCTATAAAGAGGATGAAGATTTTGGAGATGCCTATAAGGTGTGTTAGGAGCTCAATAACCATTTTCATAGTAGGTATGTAGAGTATGCCTTGCAGAATGGTATATTGTTTAAAGGTGGACAGTTATGTGTACCAAAGGGGTCAATGAGGGAGAATTTGATGCAAGAGAAGCACAATGGAAGTCTCAATGGTCATTTTGGACTGAATAAGACTCTAGAATTAATACAAAGGTTCTACTATTGGTCCAAGCTACAAACATACATAAGGAGACATGTAGAACAATATACCATATACCAAAGAGCTAAGGGCACATCCTTCAATGCTAGTTTGTACCAACCATTTCCAATTCCCAATAGACCATGGGAATGTGTGACTATGGATTTTATAGTTGGTTTTCCTAAGACTAAGACTGGTTTTGATAGCATATATGTTGTTGTTGATAGATTTAGCAAGATGAGTCATTTTATTCCATGCAAAGTGACTCATGATGCCAGTCACATAGCACACCTATTTTCAAAGAAGTAATCATGATTCATGGGCTACCAATTAGTATAGTGTCTGATAGAGACACCAAAATCATGAGACGTTTCTGGAAAACGCTATGGAAGAGGTTAGGAACTAATTTGTATTTTGGATCTTCTTACCATCCAAAGACTGATGGGAAAAATGAGGTTGTAAACATGACACTTGGGAACCTCTTAAGGTGTTTAACAAAATAATATGGACAATCTTGTGATTAAATCCTCCATCAAGCTGAATTTGCCTATAATGATATAGTGCACAGAACTATAGGGAAGATTCATTTTGAAGTATTCTATGGAATGCATCCTAGGGGTGTGTATGAGTTGAGATATCTCAGAGATATCGAAGGGAGGAGTGGACATGTTGAAGAATTTGTACAGTCCATGAATTAAGTGGATGAGAAAGTGAAGAAGACTTTGATGGAAAACACTTTAAAGATCAAAGACAAAGTTGACACTAGAAGGCAATATGTACAATTTGAAGTAGGAGATTGGGTCATGGTTCATTTGAATATGGCTAGACTTCAGAATGGAATACCAAGAAAGTTGCAAATGAGAAGGATTGGTCCTTGTCAGATCATAGTTAAGTATGGGAACAATTCCTAGAAGGTAGATTTGCCCAAGGATATAGCATTTTCGCCTGTGTTCAACATTGACAACTTGGTACAGTATAAAGGTCCCAGTCCTAAGGAAGGAGATAAGATTTTTGATGTGGAGGAGATGGTAAATGATGTGACACCACCTTCATTATCCAAGCCTACAACAGAGAGAACCTTAGATACAAGGATTGCCAAGAAGACCAGAAAGAAGAGCTACATGGAATATCTGATTAAATGGGAACATATACGAGAAGAAGAAGATACTTGGGTACCTAAAGGTGACTTGAAGAAGCTAAGAATTGATCTTTCAAGTCTGTCTACAGAGGTGATTTGAGCCCTTTTCATATGGGAAGAATGGTGTAGGAGCACCTAGGGGTTTGACATATACAACCCTCAAGTTTTGGTTTGGAAGGCCTTCTTAAGGTATTTGTTTAAATTAGTTGTTGTAAGGTTGATTTTAGGAATAGTGTAGTTGTGTGTTTCAATATTGTGTTTTGTTGTGGTAAATTGTGTCTAATGACCCTAGTAGTGTTTTGAAAGCCAAAATGTGGCAAATATGTGAAATGACACCTAGAGTGCACAAAATCATTTGATGAAGTTGTATTTAGTCGTAGGAATGACTTTGTGGTCATTTTGAACCCATACATTGGGTTAATGCAATGTAAAAGGATAAATCCAGAAAAGTTGTAAAAGTTGTTGAGCAACTTTTACAACTTTGAAAAGTTGTTCGACAACATTTTGATGAAAGGGACCTATTTAAGGAATTTTTGAATATTTTAACTAGTTGGTTGGGTTATTTGGCACAAAGTTCAAGAAGAAGTCTCAGACAGTTTACTGTGTAACTGTATTTTGCTTGCATTTATGTGTGTAATTGAGTTTCATGGATTGAATCCATCGATCCATCAATATAATTAGTTAGGTTTTTTTTATTTTATAGCATTGTGAGAAGGTATATTAGGGTTTTGTTTTGTTTTGAAGGTGTAAATAAAAATCTATCCCTGATTCTAGGTCTATGGACCAAAGAGGGTCTTGTATAGTAAAATGGCTCCCACCGTGGCAACTGTCTTCCCTTTGGAGAAATGAGAATGGAGGAATTTTGTATAGTTTTATTTTTGTTAGAAGATTAGAAGTTGCAGGAGTAAAATTCAACTTCTTTCCCTATGCGAGCTCCTTCATAGCCCGACTAGGAAGCAAGGTAGACAATGGATGCTAACTTGCAGGAGGGGATTGAATTCATCAATCCAATGTACCTATGAGATACTTAGAAGAATCCTATAGAGTATTGGCTATGATATGGAGAATATTTGAATCCTTTACTTGGATTTCCAATGCAAATGAACAAGACTGTTTCTTTTCCTAGCAATTTCAGCCAGTTAGGGTTTAATGGTGTACAGATAAATTCAGAGACCAAGTGTAAGAAAATCTTGTGTTTTTTTTCTCAAAGGGTATTTGAATCACAACTTTGTTTAGGGGGTTGTGTGAAGAGTTTGTAAAAGAAATCCAAAACCCTACAAAATAGGGATAATTAAGACCTACTAGCTTGTAGCCCTAAACATATGGAAGTTTGGGTAGCGATGGAAGAATGAACCCAAAACCATTGTTGAGAATGGATTTAAGGATGAAATTACAGTAAGGACATTCCCTACACTCCTGCAAGGTTATACTAAAGGTTTGGTGAGTTGTTATTTGAGCTTATCTTGGTGAGCTCAAATTGAGTGGATTGTAGTCAGAAGCACTTAGAATTGATAGAGGGGTTCAAGAGAGAATAGGAGTTGAGAATCTCCTAGTGGTAGTAGGGTTCTAAGACAATAAGAAACTCGAGGAATTCCTAGAGGGACTTGGAGTAGAACTAGGCTTAGTTCTAAGGAGAAGGAGCCTCCCTATCAATGAGCCTTACAAAAATTATAAATTATGACCTATATTTACAAATGATTTCAAAAGAAGACAACTTCATGCTTTTCATTTCTAAATAAAATCCCACAAAAGTAAACAATAAGGTTCGTGTCAATAAAAATGCTACATGTACACTATCAATATCATTATAATTTATGTAGTCTTTTTCCAAAAAACTATATATACATTAGTCTTTATTGACCTTCTAATTATTGTAATTTTTAAATAAAAATGGACCATGACCCTATGCAAAAATCATGACCCTAAACATGAGGAGATTGATGTAGCACTTTGGAATAAAAATTTCTCTTACCCATCAATAAAGCAAACATACCTAGAAATTTCCATCAAAGCCTTTGAAGTCATACAAGATATGAAATACCATAGATAATGAATTACATTTACAAATACTTTCAAAAGAAGACAACTTCAAGCTTTCCATGTCCAAACAAAGTCCCGCATAAGTAAAAGATAAGGTTCATGTAAATAAAAAATAATGTACCTATGAATATCATTATAAGTTATGTATAGTCTTTTTCCATAAAATTATGTGTTAGTAGTTATTGACCTTACTTTTCATTATTTTCAATTGAAAAAGAGCTCAACATCCTTACAAAAACCATAAATTATGACCTATATTTACAAATGCTTTCAAAACAAGGCATCTTCAAGCTTTTCATGTCAAAACAAAATCTTACACAAATAAAAGATAAGGTTCATGCCATAAAAGAGTCGTATACATATCAATATCAAAATAAGTTATGTATATTTTTTTCCATGAAATTATATATATTAGTCATTATTGACCTTGCTTCTAATTGTTTTAATTTCCAATTGAAAAATAGCCCATGACATTGTACAAAAACCATGACCATATACACGTGGGGATTGATGTAGCGCTTAGAAACAAAACTTTCTCCTACCCATCAATAAAGCCAACATAACAATTGCCATCAAAGATTGTGAAGTTAGAGGCTAGGAATGAGTATGTGGGAGACAACCAACCACAAGATTTCCCATATCAAATGCCATCCAAAAAGCATGAAAACAACTAGGAATATCTATCATTTAAATAAAGGAGTCTCTCGACTCAAAGATTATCATAAACATGAGAGATTGACATGGAAGATCTAAATAAAGCTTTATAAATAATTTTACCTATATTTACAAATGCTTCAAGAAGAAGGTAACTTCAAGCTTCCCATATGCAAACAAAATCCCACATAAGTAAAAGATAAGATTCATGTCAATAAAAATGCTATATACAGTATCAATATTATTATAAATTATATATTTGTCTTTTTTTCGTAAAATTATATATATATTGATTATTATTGACCTTACTTTTGATTATTGTAATTCCCAATTAAAAAAGAGCCCATGATTCTATACAAAAAACATAGTCTAAATATGATAGCACTTTGAAATAAAACCCTAAACATAAAGAGTTTGATGTAACACTTTAGAATAAAACTCTCAATGTGAGGAGATTGATGTAGCACTTTAGAATAAAACTTTTCTCCTACCCATCAATAAAGCCAACAAGCAATTTTGAAGTTTTTGGAGGCCTAGCTTGAATTATGTGGAAGACAGCCAATCACAAGATATCCCATGTCAAATACCATCCAAAAAACATGACAACAACTACTAGGAATCCGTTGAAAAAGGGGCGGGGATAATGGCCAAACACACTAATAAAAATAAAATAATAATTCATTTAAATAGGTCTTTGAAACCGAAGTCCTCTAAAGACGGTGTTCATTTTCATATAGAATCATGCAAAAGAGATGAGCTCAATAAAGCGACGAAGCTTCCAGCGTGAGGTCATATGCCGCGTAAAACCACAGGGTCTCCTCAATCTTTTAACATAAAATAAAGGAATTATAGCGCAGCCCTAGAAACGCGTTGTCGGTGGAAGAGACCCTTGATTACCAGTCAACAGCCGTGTCATGAACGGCACTTCAAAAGAGTAAATTTACCGTACACGCGGATTCACCGGCAGGAACCGGTCCTGCCGCCAGCTTCTAATCAATATTCTTTCTCAGAAAAGTTCAGTAATTTTTAATGATTTAAGCCTGCCCGCTTTGCTATTTTTAACGCGTAACGGCAGCTTAAATGCGCATTCAATTTTTAAAATATTATAATATTCTGCCACGGGTTATCCGCTTAGGCCTGCATTAATTACCCTCGTATTCTCTGTACCTACTACTATATGCGCCCCTCTATTTACAGACTTTGTTTTGCTATATATATTTTGACATTCTTTAGTATAATATAGTTTGACTTTAATTGGTGAATTTTATATGTCAATTAGGTGGGAAAATCAAGACTACCCATGGACCACCATGGCCTCAAAGTCGTAGCTTCCTCTAGAATGACCTTGCAATGGATTCAAAGTCATAGATTTCTCTATAGTGGTTAGGAGGTCATGGGTCTCTCTCTCTAGAATGGCCTTCACATGTATGACTTATATATGAGTTGGATAGTATTTATAAGTTTTCATGATCATTAATTTTAGAGATGTTGTAGATCTTATATCTCTTTAGTTAGATTTATGTCATTTTAGGTTTGATATTTTGATGCTTATTGACAAAAGACTTAACCTAATATTTGACTTGGTTTATAGTAGTCTATTTATCTTAGATATGATCACTTTTATGATTCTATTTATTAGATATGCTAATGAGAATCATCACATCTGCTATTTTCAAATTTTGAATTCATTAATTTCAACATTAACAATGTTATGGTTTGACCATTACATATGTGTGGGCAACGTAAGTTTGAATTGCGTTTTTCCATTCATAATCTTAGTTAATTTTTTTAGTTAGTTTTATGTCATTTTTGGTTTGATTTTTTATATATATATCGACAAAGGACTTAAGCTGATATTTGATTATGTTATATCATTTTTTAAACCTATTTGTTTTGTTTTGTAGTAGTCTATTTATCTTAGACATGACCACTTTTATGATTCTATCTAGTAGATATGATAGTGACAGTGATCACGTCCCTAATTTTCAAATTTTGAGTTTGTAAATTTCAAAGTTAACAATATTATGGTTTGACCATTACTTATATGTGGGCACTAAAAGTTTGAATTACATGTCTAGGTGTTATGCATTTAAAGACACAAGAAGAAAATGATTGCATTATGGAAAACATAGAATAACAAAATATTGAGAGTGTCAAATACCATTTCTCCTCTTGTAGGTAACCATTTATCCTCTATTAGCACCAGTAATTAATCAATCTTTCAATAATTGACAAGCAACACCTATTGTTAAACCACACTACAAGAATAATTAACTTAATAGAAATTATTGTCAAATTCTCCTATTTCAATTGTTTCTTTTCCCTGACGTAAAATCCAATTTCAAATCTCACACGTCAATCTTCTATTACACCATATTATTAGTCAAATCAATTTGGTAGAAATTATTGTCAAATTCTCGTATTTAAATTGTTTATACTCTTTTACCTAAAATCCAATTTTGATCCAATGCATCAATCTTATATCACAACATGATATTATTCAAATTTCACTTCTTCATTGATTTCAAGCTTACTGCCCTAATCTACCCCATTTCCATTTATAGTACACGATCTAATTGATAATTGTTAACTTTTAGTTCTCAAATTAAATACTCAACTCATTAAAATATCTACAAAGTTTACATTTACCTTTAATTTAGACACCTTTAGATATTTTTAAAGGTGTGTTCGACCCCCGTTCAATCTGATCCATGACAACAAATATGTGAAGTTAAGATTCATGAATGTTGTCAAGTTAAGAAAACACTAAGGAGTGAAAACAATAAAGCAGAAGCACTAAGCTATTATCTATAACAATAGTTCAATATATTAGTGTGATTTTGTAGAAGGAAGTTCATATCTTAGGGTAATCCTAGACAACGGTGGTTACAAACTTGGGAGCATCTTAAGTTTTGTCCAAAATCTTTTTTTTTTTAATATAATGATTTAAGCCTTGAGAGGTCCCATCTACAATAATCAATTGAAGAGGGTTAGATCAAACCTCCTTGGATAGAACCCATATAGTCTTAATTCATACTCACAATGGAGTCTCCTCTACACCTATTGAAATGCTGACAAAAAACCACTTTCACTTCACTTTTTTGGGGTTCAAATGAATTCGTTTAGAAGTTATGTTTTGTAAGCATGTAGTTCTTATTAGAAGCTTTCCAAAGAGTACAATTATGAATATATTAAATTTCATTAATATATTTTATTTTTTATTTTTTTGTAAATGTAGAATTTTCATTGAACATTAAGGTATTTGTTTCACACATGTAGAAAAAATAAAAATATATTAGAAAAAATCTAGAAAATATACTTTTCCTAGGTATTGATAACCTCATTTAGTACAAAAATAAGAAATTTATTCAAATGCATGCAAAAAAGTTATGTCTGATGACATACAATTCTATCCAAATTACAATTACTTTAAATTAAAAAATTAACTAAAAAATGCATAAAACAAAAAAATATCCATACCCTGGATATTGGTGTGACAAATATATATTTTAAGAATTTAAATTTGATTCTTTCTATAAAAAAATATGAAAAAATATCCATACCCTAGAAATTTGTGTGACAAATATATATTTTAAGAATTAGAATTTTATTCTTTATATAACAAATGTTATGCAAAAGTTCTTTTGTTTTTTTGTCTTGAATGTAATTGTTGCCAAATCTGGGTTTTGACCCTCTGTTGATTGTTCCCCTCCTTGGGACAGTCTGTTGCTCGTGGGGCTTTTTTTGCCTTTCCTTTCTTTGCTTTGTTAAAGGGTTTCGGGGTTCCCTTCAAAACCTGCTTTTACCTTAATCAAAAACAAATGTTATGCATGACATCATGAATGTCACTTCTGAAAAATGTTAATTACTACAAAAAATAAGTTATTAAAACTTACATAAAAATATGTACAATTTATTTTAAATTTTTTAAAATATATTTAGAATCTAGATAAAAATCTTATATACTACTTTTATTCATCTTTAAATTTCTAATGGTTTAATTCCTATAAGTGTAAGAAAGTGAAGGTTTGGTGCAAAATGATCATTTCAATGTCAAGTTTGACTAAAAAGGTCACCCATTATTGTGGGATCACCCCTCACCCTTTTGCCCTATTATTTTACACTCACTTTGGCCTTCTTATAAACACATCGTCTTGACTCAATTTGATATATTCTACATACAAGCTAACACGATCTTCAAACATAACATCCACAAACCTATCATGGACCTTTATGGTCTAAATTACCCTCAATGTGTCCATTCCTACATCTTGGAATGGAGCACAAATGTTGATTTATCCCCTAAATAGAATTGCATGCACAAGATGATTGTAATTTCAAATTTTTGAAAACTTTTTAACTATTTATTTTGTTGCAATCAACATTGTTCAATACAAAAATGAACATGATTAAAATAGTATATGTTGGAGTTGATTGAAAAAAGGTAAGATAGCTTTGAAACCCAATACAATTATATATCATGAACATCTCTAGGACAATTAATCTCATGGGTATTATGGTAATTGGCATGATGTTCAAATATGTGGTGCATAATTGTAATTAGCTCTTCTTTAAGTGAGGTTTATAAGTCACACCACATTAATCTAGATGGGAAAAATTATTGATGACATGCCATAGTAGAATACAACTTCATGAAGCTTTGGTACTAATTTGAAGGCGTCGTGATACAGATGTATTAGGCATCGTGATACAGATGCATTATACATAACATAATTATTATGTTAAAAACAATGACCAACAAATGAATCAACCTTTTAGGTAGGAACAAGAAGATTGTGATTACAGTTTTTGCACTCTTTTAACTATTTATTTTATTGCAATCACATTGTTCAATAAAAAAAACAAAAACAAAAAAAAAAAACAAGATGATTGTAGCACTCCTATATACTTGTAAAATAATACTAATATGAAATAAAATATTTTTTTATTAATGCAAGATTGCTCGTACAACGTTGGTGCACTTAGACCAATTGTACCACACATAAATTAATTATTACATTTACAACATTCTAATCAAAATGAACCCAACATGTACATTATATTAATTTGACATTGACAAACAAATTTTCTATTTAACAAAAAATACACTTTTCACCCTTTTACTAAAATAAATATCATTATAAATTATACCATTTATTATTATTATTATTATTATTATTATTATTATTATTATTATTATTATTATTATAAAGAAATGAGCTGATTTTTAAATAAGCCCCAAGAACCTCTTAGAAGAGCAAGTCACCATTGCACAAAACATCTCTTATCAACCCTAGTAGATATCATCATCTTTCAATTATTTCATATTAAACTAAGAGAGCCTTCACCCTTCCACCTCATTTTCCTCTTAAAAAATATTATAAATTATATTAGAATGTTTTAAAGAAATTAAAAAATGATATTCTCATAATTTGTTGACTCATCTAAAAAGTCTTATAAATTATATTAGAATGTTTTAATGAAATTAAAAAATGATATTCTCAAAATTTGTTGATTCATCTAAAAAGTCTTGTGTTGAGGGTGTTGTAAGGGTGAAAAGGGCATCACTATCATTTTTAAATTTAGATTCTGAGTTAAAATAGTGTCTAAGTGACATAGTTCTATGTAAGAATGGTCATATAGCTTGAATTAAGCTAACTTTGACTCCCTCTTCAAGTGTCGGATCCTAATATCTATTATTTTTCATCTTAGATCATAATTGCAATTGTGCAATTAGGATATTGGTTTATAACTATAGTTACAATTTTAGTATTGGTTTAAAATGAGTATTGGTTAGAGTTGTACTTACAATTTTGATATGAGTTCAAAATCATGCAATTTTAAATAAGCCCCAAGTACCTCTTGAGAAGAGCCAAGTCAAGGTCAAAATCAACCAAATGCATAAAACATCTAAACACGTTGTAAGTCTTAGGGGTACAATATTATAGGCTTGCACCTTTGATCTTCTAAAATAAAACTTGTAGATGATCCCTCTTATGATGAGCAAGGTAAGATGTATGCTAATCCCTAGGACCAATAAACTTATAAATGACTCTAGTAATTGGCATCAAGTTCAATATGTGATACATGATGGATTAACTTTCCTTTAAGTGAGGTTTATAAGTCACCACATTAATCTAGGTGAAAACATCTAATGATGCCATGGCGTAATCGAGTACAACTTCATGAAGCTTTGCTACTAATTCCAAAGCATTGTGATACAAAATGCACAATCACATAGTTAAACATTGTGTTGAAAACACTCACTAGATAAACAAATTACTTTTGAGGTAAGACCAAGATGGTGACAATTTCAATTTTTTGCAACTCTTATAACTACTTATTTTATTGCAATCATAATGTTCAATACAAAAATAATAACAAGATGATTGCAACACTCTTATATACTTCTAAAATAAAAATAACGTGAAAGAAAATATTCTTGGTTAATGTAAGATTAGTTTTATACTATTAATGCACTTGGATCAATTATTCTACTTACAAATTAATTATTACATCCACAACATTGTAATCAAAACAAACCCAACATATAAAATATACAAATTTAACTGTGAAACTCTTTTGTTGTCACAAAGAATATACTTTTCACCATTTTTTTAACATAAATATCATTATAAACTATATCATTTATTAATTTTTTTATATTTTTACCATTGACCAAGATTAAGAAACAAACTAATTTTTAAATAGACCCCAAGTACCTATAGAGAAGAGACACGTCAAGGTCAAAATCAAAAGCCCTCTAGTATGAATCCTAGTTAGTATCATCATTTTCCAATTATTTCATATTAAATTTAGAACAACTTCACCCTTCCACCTCATTTTCCTCTTGAAATTTTTTATAAATGAAATTAAAATGTTATTTAAAACAAATAGTATTCCCTAAATTTGTTAACCCACCAACTCCCTCAAAGGAACCCCCTTCATGTTACACTATGTGCACATGTCTAGAGGCAACCAATTAGTTAATCATTTTTTCCTCTCATCCCATGTTTTGAAAAGAAATTAGGCGTGGGTACAAGCTAATACAACCCAAAATCCCTTAATTTATTAATTTGGAGTTTCGATATATACATTGTATATGACAAAACAACTTTTGACTTTTAATTAAAGAAACACATACACATTGTATATACGCACATAAGTCCGCCCCGGTCTGCTTGGAACCGATCCATGTCAGACGGGTACGCGTTGCCCCCGTTGTCCAGATGCGCTTTTTATACTGCGATAATCGCGTTGCGGTAGGCCCGCTTTTTCCATGCAATCTAGGACGTATATACACAAGGCGTTAATATATATACGATTTGACTGGATGGATACACACAGTCTGGCGGATGTGTAAACACAGTTACTCATTATCTCGAAATTAAATAGGGAATTGGCGTTAAATGTTTAGGAACCCGAGTGCCCCTCCTTTAAAATCTATCTCGTACTCCACTCCACTCTGTTCAGGATGTAGGTACATGGTAGGGCTATTTATATATATAAATTATATATACTTCGGTATTCTGATTTGATACACAGGTTTTAGTAGGACAATCTGGTGCAGTAAGAACTAATTTTTTTGGGTGCTGTTTGTGGATTCCTCTTTTTTAAATTTTTTTTAAGTATTTAGATTGGGAACTCGTTGAGTTCTTGAAATAGTCAAGGGTATGCACACGGATTCCGCTTGGATTCGGAGGACTGTGCGGATCGGATTGAGCGAAGATTTGCATAAATGTTGCATTTCAGTCCAGAGGTGTGAGATTGTGAAGCCTGTAGAGCTAATTGGGGTCGGTTGTTGCTTGCTTTTGGTGTAGAGATCTGGTTTAGTGTAATTCGTGCTTTAGATATGTCAAATTGTGATTTATTTGACAGAGCTTAGTGTGGAGGGAGCTGATCTAGTGTAGAATATTTGGGGATTTCTGTAAATTTTTGGGGGGAATAATTTGGGGCTTTTAGTTATGGGGAAGGCGGGAAGAGATTGGATGCAGGTTTATGCAATTTACGGAATGGAAGAGTGGCATTCTCTGGTGTTAACGCTGCTTCAGGGGAGTGCACTAGGGGTGTCTTCTTTTTTATTTCTGACTTATTTTGGCCCAATCTGTACTTTTCTTGCCGGATCTTTCCCTTTCCTTCCGATTCATGCCTGGAGCTTTGTGGCCGGTTTTGTTGGATCGCTCATGGCGCTGTTAGCGGTTTGTTATTTTGTAACGGCGGCCAGCATCTGGTATTCCGACGGGATTCTGCACTGGAAAATGGCGCAGAGGATTGTGTCAATGGTGAACGACTGGTCGAATGTGAAAACCGCTCTGGACATAGGGTGCGGGCGCGGTATTCTGCTCAATGCCGTGGCAATGCAGCTGAAAAAGGAAGGAAGCTGCGGGCGAGTTGTCGGCGTAGATCTGTGGTTAGACGGCCAAAAAACCGTGTCTTCCACTCTCAGAACGGCCGCCATTGAAGGCGTGCAGGAGAAAGTTACATGCAGGAGCGGAGATGCGAGAAATTTGCCTTTCATGGACAATTATTTTGATGTTGTGGTTTCTGGACTGTTTCTACACACCGTCGGAAGGGAATTTGGCTTCAAAACCCCTGGTGCGGCCGCGGAAAGAACTAAAGCTTTGCAGGAGATTGTTAGGGTTTTGAAGCCCGGCGGAATGGCGGTAGTTTGGGATTTGATGTGCGGGCCGGATTATGTGCAGAGGCTTCACGAGCTCAAAATGCAGGACATCAATATTTCTGAGTGTGTGCCGGCATTCATGATGCAGAGCCATGTCGTTTCTTTCAGGAAACCCCATTATCAAGTTCAGCTCAATGGACATGACTGGAGAAGCAGTATTGCATGAAGCTGAGATCAAAATACTGCAAATCTTCTGTACTCTTTGCTTATTATTATTATTGCTGCTGCTATTATTATTATTACTATTATTCATATCTATCTCTGAGTTCATCCGAAGGATGAACGACTTTTGTAAATCCAGAGAAAACTAGTAATTACAGTGTTAGATTTAACTGTAGAAACTCGTTATTTTCACAGATCTTCTCTTTCTTTTGAAAATCAGCCACTGTAGAGAGGAGACAGGAATCTGTGCTGATGAATTGTAAAACAGAAAGGAAAAATATCTGTAAATCTTCTGGTTATGCAACTCCAGTATTTTGGGTTTGGTTTTTTTTTTTCCAATTCGAATGGGGAAGAAAGAATAAAGCTGTCGTTTTCTGTTAAAATAAAATCTGGAGTGGGGAGTCAAACATGGGGCAAAACAAGCACCATTGATGCTGTCAGATTCGAAAATTGTTTATTTTGATCTAGAAAAACGATGACTGAATTTATTTATTTATTTTGTTATTGTTTGGCTTGCAGTTTTCGTTTTTATTCCTTTTAAATTGAAAATTAGTGGCTGTCCATGTTCTATGTGACACATACTATAAGTGGTGCTTAGGTGTGGACATAACTTCGGGCAGATGCTTATGTCTTTGTATGGTAGAAAAATGGAATTATTTCAAATCCATATCTGTTTTTTTAATAATACTTTAAAACATTTTTTCCTTCTTATTTTACATCATTTTGTACATATGCTTGTGTCTTTGTAGAGCAAAGCAAACACATTTTATATATGTTTTCTTCTTGTTTTACATGACTTTGGACCTACGCTTGTATTCTTAAGGGGCCTCATTGAATTAATCAATTTGGACAAATTTTATGACAACGGTGGATGGATACTTGAGTTATTGGAAGGGTTCTAAACGATCTCAAGTTTTCTTGGAGATAGTGTTGCAAGGGTATCACTATTTTTTTTCTTTTTAATTTTAGATTAACTTTGACACTTTATCTAAATGTAATCATGATATTTTTACACATGAGCTGTCATATAATTTGAACTAATCTATTTTTGAGTTTCTCTTCTGCTCTATCTTGGATCATAATTGCAATTATGCAATTTGGATATTGGTTTATAATTATACTTACAATTTGCAAATTGGTTTAGAAGGGGTGTTGGTTAGAACTATATTTAAAATTTTGATATTAGTTCAAAATTATACAATTTTGATATTCGTTTATAACTATAGATACAATTTTGATATTGGTTTAGAATGGGTATTGGTTAGGGCTATACTTACAATTTTGATATTGGTTCAAAATCATGCAATTTGGATATTGGTTTGATAGCTATAATTTGAAAGAGTGTGGTTGGAACTATTATTACAATTTTGATATTAGCTCAAAATCATGCAATTTTGACACCTAAATTTCCAAATTGAAATTTAATAATAGGACTCATGCATTTGAATCTCTATTTTTTCTATTGTTTATTAGTTATTCTTTATATCAGATGTAGCTTTATCCCTATTGACCAGGCCTAGATTAAAGTAGAAAAGTTCATACCTCCTTTTTTCTTTTGTTTTACATTACTTTGGACATGTGCACATGTCTTTGTAGGGTAGAAAAATACACATTTCAAATAAAATCTCTCGTTTGACTTTACTTTGCATTAATTTCTAGTCTTTGTAGAATAGAAAGTGCATATTTTAAAACATTTTTTTCCTCTTATTTTGAACTATTTTACACATGTTTTTGTATTTGTAAAACAAAATACCACAAACTTTGAATATGTTTTTCCTCTTATTTTACTGACTTTTGGACCTATACTGATATTTATAAGAGAGTCCTAGAGTTAATTAGTCCGGGCAAGTGTTTATGATTTTAAGAAAATCCTTGTAGAATTAATAAAGGTGGATGAATGTTTATGTTATTAAAAGGCTCTAAAAATCTTTAGTGTTAAAGAGTGTTAGAAGGTTGAAAAAGACATCCTTATCACTTTTCTTTTTCATTTTAAATTCACTTTCGATTCTTTGTTCTAAAAGTAATGAACTGTCAATGGGCCCTTGGTCTAATGGTGAAATTGAATGGCTCCAAATGAGTAATTTAATAGATTAAATAACTTATTTAATAATAAAAGACTTAAATAACTAATCAAAAAATTAAAATAAATATTTAATTATAGTAAAGAAATAGAAATTATTTTTGATTAAATAATAAATATTATTTTACTAAAGTGCATGAGATAAATAGATAAAATAAAGATTTTATTTATTTTTAGAAGGTGTTTTTGTTAAGTTTTTAGGATAGCTGCAAATGTAATATCACTCTATGTTGTATATATGTTTTCCAAATGCAACAAACTCTCTTTCATTTATATTGGGAATGAGGCTAGGAGAGACATGTCCCTATTCATTATTATTTATAATAAAGGACATGTCTCTTCCCATTAATTATAATTTAATCAATTTCTTATAATGTTTCATCAATCAATTAATTAAGAATAATATAATAATTGAATATTGAATATATATATATATATATATATATATATATATATATATATTCTAATGATCATACGACTGAAGCTACAAAGATTAACACTCCCTCTTAGATAGGGAGGATGATCAAACAAAATGTGTAGTGGTCTCCTGTGTCAACACTTATGACCCTCACCATAGCTATACAAAACATCAACACTCCCTCTTAGCTAGGGAGGATGAATCAATCCACTGTCAACACTTATATGACACTTGATAACATCAATCATATGATGTAAGCAACAAAAGCATCATCCTCATGATGTAATCAATAGAAACATAGTCTCAAGATGTGGATTGCCTCCATCGACGATTATATCCACAAGCTCTTAGGTGGATTGCCTCCATCGACAATTCTATCCACAAGATCTCAGGTGGATTTCCTCCATCGATGATTCTATCCACAAGCTCTTAGGTGGATTGCCTCCATCGACGATTCTATCTACAAGCTCTCAAGTGGATTGCCTCTATCGACGATTCTATCCACAAACTCACGAGCTTTAGAGTGGATTTCCTCCATTCTCTCATGTGGATTTCCTCCATCGACGATTCTATCCATAAACTCATGAGCTTTAGAGTGGATTGCATCCATCGGCGATTCTATCCACAAGCTCTTGTGTGGATTGCCTCCATTGACGATTCTACCCAAAAGTTCCTGGGTGGATTGCCTCAATCCACGATTCTATCCATAAGCTCTTGTGTGGATTGCCTCCATCAGAGATTCTATCCACAAACTCATGAGCTTTAATGTGGATTCCCTCAATCGACGATTCTATCCACAAGTTCCCGAGTGGATTGCCTCAATCAGTGATTCTATCCACAAGCTCTCGTGTGGATTGCCTCCATCGGCAATTCTATCCACAAAATCATGAGATTTAATGTGGATTACCTCAATCGGCGATTCTATCCACAAGTTCTATCTATTATGATCTATTTCAGCCATCACAAGATGTCTATCACAATACAAGGTCAAGTTATTGTAAGATCGTCACCTTTCAATAACTCTTACAAATACAAGTGATAATCATTTGGAAGTCGTCACTTCCTCATGATGTACACAGGGGGATGCCCATTAAAAATATGGAGTCACACACATGACATCCATCGTGCCTCAGCGCAGAGGGTGAAAACAAGGGATTTCACCTCGAACTTCTCTTACAGAGAAGAACTCATTGAGAAGATATCAATCAGTTGATCAATCTTCAGAGTCCCTCTGAGTCTGATATCAATCTTCTTAGCTCCTCTTCCAAAGTTACCTCTGAAGATTCATACTCCCTCTGAAAACAATTTTTTTGTGATTCAGAGAGAGATTACAAATAGATTATAAACTAAACTATCTCATACAAAAATACCAAAGATAGAAACATACAAGATTTTACTAGCAAATATTATAGCATAAATTTAAAATTCAATAATTCGTGTGCATTAATAAAACATGGAATACTTATCTTAAGTTTTAAATATTTCCTTTTGTAAGGTGAGCCCATATAGGAAATATCAACTCTCATCAAATTTTGAAATTGTTTGTGGAGGACATGCTGCAGGAGATCATAATGTTATTCATGCTAGCCATGTCGATGACCTTCATGTAGAGTGACAACCGCAAGTGGATGATCACCATTTTTCTCACTCCCCACTAAGGATGGTTCAAATGGAAATATAACATTGGTTATTAAACCCCCCGCAATGTACAATTCCCACTCTTATATCGTTGAACAATACTCATGTCTTTTTGTTAAATGACTTGATTGCTCCAAGAGATGTGAAACTCTATAATTAATTCTTTTTTTTTTTCTATAAAAAGATACACTTCCTTGAATACATTCTTCTTTGTTAATGCTTGACCACGATCATAACAAATTAATATATCTCTTTAATGAAAGCCACTTTCAAGAATTTCACATAGACCCGTACATAGTCTGTCATAACGTTTTAACCCCATACTATCTCTCCAATCGCTCTGGTGGGAATCTTAAAAATATGTTTTTCACCAACATGTACGAGATTCAAAAAAATCTAACGGTAGATTTATGAGTTATGGTCCCTTTATTGAGACTGTATTTTCTGAGACAGTCACACATTCACCATCAACAAACTACTCACTTACATTTGCAGTTTATCTCTGATACCATGTTAAGTTTTTAGGATAGCTGCAAATGTAATATCACTATGTTGTATATGTTTTCCAAATGCAACAATTTCTCTTTCATTTATATTGGGAATGAGGCTAGGAGAGACATGTCCCTTCATGGGACATGTCTATTCATTATTATTTATAATAAAGGACACGCCTCTTCCCATTAATTATAATTTAATCAATTTCTTATAATGTTTCATCAATCAATTAATTAAAAATAATATAATAATTTAATATTGAATATTAAATTTCATATGATTAATAATAATATAATATATGTTGGAAATATATGATGTGCCTAGTGATTTGGGGGGGGGGGGGGGGGAA
>MU223517.1:1114072-1144744 GCA_018584345.1 Thuja plicata | reverse complement strand
TTAATCCTTTTAATCTACAATTAGATTAACTTCTTTGTTTGCATGCATAGAACTTGAAAGTAAAGAATCATACACAACACATAACACAATATTTGGTTACCCAGAAACCTTCCAAAAGAAAGTAAAATTTGGATGGGGATGATACCCACAAGATTTTGTACTGTAGTATAAATTTAGCCTATTAGAGCTTACAATGACCACTTCTGATGGTCTGCCATGTTAGGAGCATAGAAAGACAGTTAGGTCCACCTTGTTAAAGGATTTTGTACAATACAATAAGTAATGCAACTCCGTTAAGAGATTAGAGAAAGGACTGTTAGGTCCACCTTGTTAAAGGATTTTACTGATCCACCTGTGAGAATGAACCAATTGATGATCTTCTCTGTGCAACTATGATTGTTGAATAAGATCCTTCTGAATATAACTGATCCTGAATGTGATAGATGAGACTCTGCTATCCTGAATACTTCCGCTCTTTAATAATACTGCCATTCGCATGTCTTACAGTTATACATACATTTTATTTCATTCATATATTCTTATTTCTTCTACTTTTGGATATAACAAACTATCTTACATATATATCCTATCCAAAAAAATAACTCTACAAGTCATCTTGTAATAAACAAAATGATATTTAACAATACATGCAAGGTCAGCTTCAAACTGTCACTTGGGTCTAGAAGTCTACTCGGGTGATAAACTGTCACTTGGGCGATACTGCAAATCACTCAGGTCATACTGATCACTTGGGCGATGCTGGTCACTTGAGCAATGTTGATCACTCAGGCAACATTGATCACTTGGGACTTGCATAATGCTTGCTGGCTCGGTTGACACTAGATGACTAAGTGTTTTGACACTAATTGACAATATGTCTTGCCATAAGGTCTACAATCTCCCACTTTGGCATTAGTGACAAAAACACTTATCATTGAATTCGTTATCTGATATGTCAAAACTCCCCCTTTCTGTTTGCTCGGGTTTTGACACTGCTTCTGCTGTTCGGGTCCAACTGACTCTATTTTTGTAAAGTATATCTTCTTCACTGTTCCACTATACATGTGTTTCCTCAATGATATTTCTCTTTTATTACAATATAATGATATTTCCCCCTTGTTTTTGAAATTTTTTTGCCAAAAGTGATATTTACAAGGTTATTCCAAAGTAGGATAGGAAATCACTATGTACCTTCAAAATCTGAGACAAAGTGTTGTCCCAATTTTCCTATAGCACCTTCATGATGTGCAATTCAATTTGTAGCTCTGCAGACAACTCTATCATTAGCTCTACAACTGAGAAATTATTTTCATGAAATAGTGTCTTTGCATGTGTGATACATTTCTGCATTCCATCCATGTGTGGTAGGAGTTGGCTTTGTATGGTTGTAAGTGACTCTCTAGTTCTGGCTTCTTCTCTCAATAATTCATCTTGTAGATCAGTAAGATACTTGATCTTCATGAAGTGAGCTGAACTAGTGCTCGAGTCAAGTGCTAGCTGCCTTGCACTTTCCTTCATATCTGCGTCAATCTTCACTATC
This sequence comes from Thuja plicata, assembly GCA_018584345.1. Lineage (NCBI taxonomy): Eukaryota > Viridiplantae > Streptophyta > Pinopsida > Cupressales > Cupressaceae > Thuja > Thuja plicata. The sequence continues at coordinate 1,143,204 of MU223517.1, read as the reverse complement.
TTGTTATTGATCTCCATAGTAAAGTTATAGGTGTCACTTAGCTTTACAAACAATGCTACCACATTGGTCACGCTGGTTTCTAGATTGCTGATGATATTGGTAAGCTACACCTGGTCAATTGCAATCTTCTTTGCAATGTTTTCTAGAACCTTGTTCTCAAATTTCTTTTCTACTTTCTCAAGTAACTTCTCTTGACCATTCATATCTGTGTTGAACTTGTGGACAATGTCAACAAGTTGGTCCATTATCGAGTCACTTTCATTGACTTCAATTTGCAATGCATCTACAAATATGCCTTTGACATCTTCAAGTACTTTATTCCTTTGCCTTTCCTTTCGGAGCTTCTGTTGTATTGCTCTTTTCTTCCAAAGTTCTCCCAGAATATCCATTTTCTCTACAGATAAGCTGGATTGATCCCAATTTGGAATCACAATTTCTTCATCAAGATCTATCTCATCAGTATTTACTACTTTTTCTTTTCCTTTTGTGTTAGGACTAAGTGAAGGAACAATATCTTTACCTTCCTCATCCTTTTCCTTAGTATTCAATCCAATTAGGTCATTAACCTTTACAGTACCAATTGCTGAATCATTGTTAACCGATGAGTCAATACTGGTAGTAGAAATATCTACCTTGTCCTTCTATGACTCGGGTATACTTGGCTTAGTGGTAAGTGGAGCCTGTTGCTCAGTTACTACTTGTTCAGCTGTGGATTCTGCAACCTTGTCCTTGCTCAGAGGTACTATATTCTGGATAGGAGATTGGGGTAATGATGCCATTACCTCTAGTGTAATATGCTTAGCATTGGACTCTTCAATAGTCTATAACTCGGGTAATGCATCATCATTTTATTGTTCTTGAAGGTTTGTACTCGGTACTTCTGCCTTAACATTATCTTCTTTTATCTCAAATATTGCTTTCCACACTAATGTGGCATGCTAAACTACATCTTCTATGTTTTTGTTCAATATTTAGAATTCCCTGAATTTGGGGCTGTGATTATTTTGATATTTACTCAAGGCCTCTTTTACTTCTTTGCCCTTCATTTTAGGCATGACTTGCTTCAATGTCTGTTCCCTGATGTCCTTTTTAGTTTGGAATACATTATTCCAGGGAATAGAGACTGCCTTGAATAGGTCTTCAGTCATATGACTTTTCAGCTCAGAGGGGTCATATTTCCATTTTTCTATCTTCTCCGCCACTATTTCTTCAATCTTCTTCTTTTCTTCCTTAGTTCTAGAAGCATAACTCAGTGACTTCAAAGAACTCATACCTCTTCCTTCTCCTAGTTCTTCAATTTTCTGATCAATTGAGGGTGTTGGTTTCATGAAAACCACAATATCAGCTTCATCATCATCCTCATCTTTACCCAATACAAGTCTTCTCCTTGATCTCCTAATGGTGATAACATGGGTAGTGCCTTTTTTCCTTTTTCTGCTTGGGTGTTGCCTTCCTCTTCTGAAGAGGAGGTTCAATATCAGTCTCTTCCTTTTCTTCCTCAGATTCAACATCCTCCATTTTAATTGTATCCTCTTTACTCTCAGAGATGGTAAGAGAGTCGGAGGTCTTGCCATACTTCTTCTTGAGTGTATCAAGCCTCTTCTTTCCTCTTTTCAAAATCTTAGAAATCTCTATCTCCAAAGATATCCTGCTCTTCGCTTCCCCATGTTCCAAAGTAGGGTGCCTTTGGATTGGTAGGTTCATTTACAAGAGCCTCTATGATATCTCTTGTGTCATCTATGTTGACTTCATATGAGAGGGGCTTTACCCATGCAACCCTAGGCCTTACTGCTGTTGTCAAGTTGACTCCCATGGAGTATATGACTTATTTTGTGTTGTCATTATGGCAACAAAGTCATATGAAGTTTTGGCAACAAACTTAGTAGTGAAAATTGACTAAGTATAGAAGACAATACATAACAAAGATACAAAGATGATCAGAGCACCAACACACATGCGTACGACCGATTTAGACTAAGCGCCTTCATATATAAGCTCTATGATATGTTTTTATGCTTACCCTATACACGCATGGTATGGAATGTCAGTACAAATAAATTGCAGAAAGAACAAGCACACTAGCAGTTCAAAATACAGAGTATGGAGCCGACCTCAGGTTTTTGATTAGCATGTAATCTTTTGTTGTGTAAAGGCTAAGCACCTATTGTAGTAAGTTTGTAATCATGTATTAAACATTATTGAAAACATGCCTAAGCCAATTTGTTTGGAAGCGCTGTGAATGTTGTTTTTGGGCCGACTAAGGTATTGTTTATGTAGTATGGTGAAATCTTCAATCTGTTGGGAGCAAGCTCAAACATGAGAAGTTAGTGGGTTAGCACACATGATTCATGAAATGAACAAAGAAACCAACAAAGACAACATCATAACATCAGATAAAACTAAAACAAGTAGATTGCACCCTATTCTACTTATTTGATTTGTTTTTTTAGATTAAATGTGGGTGTGCTCTCTCAAACACACAAAATGCAATGGTCCCCAATGCAAATGCAAGATTGAAAATAATGAATGAATTCAAGAACTAGTATAAGGAACTAGTCTCAAATTCTTCACAAGATGATTTTCTAAGCTTATGAAGATGATGTGCTAACTATGCAAGATTGAAGCTATGAAAGATGCAAAGTAACAACTATGATTCAACTATGATTGATTTTAACCAAATTGAAGCCTAGCATGTGATATATATATGATTCAAACATGAAACTAAGAGCATATGAAAACATGAAATCTAGAGCTATGTTAGCATAATAATAATGAAAATATGAGAGATGAAAATTGAAGAGGAGAAGGCCTCTATTTATAGATTTTTGAGGAGAAGAAGAGGGCTTGGGTGATGTGGCATCTATGTGGCATCCACATAAGAGCCACATAAAGGACACATAGGCTTGAGGGGATGGTCAATTTTGAGTCAAACTTGGCATTAAATGTTGAGTGGCTCAACATTTCCAAGTGGGAGACAAAGTTGTAAGAAGAATTTAAGAGGGATGGGTCCCCATTTTGGAGAGAATTTCCCCATGTGGGTGAGCATTCTATTAGCCTTAAAAAGGCTAGGAATCACCCTTTAAGCATGATCAGATGATAGTTAGGTGGGTAAATATGCTTAGGAAATGAGGTGATGGGAGTAGGGTAGGAATAGGGTAGGTCTGTAGGTTGGATTAATAGGTTCCTAGCTAGGGTTTAGATTATAATTCAAATTAAATTTGAATAAATCATGTTTTAGAAGAATTAAGAATATGGAGGATTTAATAAATGTAAATTTATTAAAAAGGGAATTTCATGAGAGAAATGTATTTACATGAAACACATTGGAGTAGTAGTTAAACTATTGATAAATACTAGCAAATAAAACTATTTAATTGATTAAATTAAATAGTTAGATGAATAAGAGGGAAAATAATATTAATATTTTTGGACGTCTACAGTTTATAGTCGCATCTATTTAGGCATAAACATATACATATGTAATGAAAAGATATATTTGAAGTGTCGAAGAAATATGTAGAGAAGAGATATAGAAGAGTAGTATAAAGATGTTACTATGAGATAGAGACCTCAAAGAAGATAAGAGCATAAGTGCATAATCAGAACTGATTAGACATCTGTGCCATATACAACAGTTCACTTTTTGGATATAGTGCATATCTATTCTCCAGAAGTTGTAGCCTTCTTTCTCATTGAGAAGTGAGCTCTTGGACAGTGAGTCCTCACCTCTAACAGGGTTGTTTGTAAAAGACTCCTAACAGGGTCAGGCCTTTAACCAGGTCATTGTACTTGCATTATAAAGACTACTCCTAACAGGGAAAAGGAACTTTAACAGGTTCATTATACTAGTGCAATATTTGTGGGTACTAATTCCCACCAGGGTTTTCCTCTAATCAAAGTTTCCCCGTAATCATATCATGCATTATGTGTTCTTGTGTTAAGCTTCAAGTAATATACAATGGATTTATGTTTAAAGTTGCTGAAATAGAATAATTAGTTAAACACTAATTCACCCCCCCTCTCAGTGTTTCCAACAATTGGTATCAGAGCTCTAGTCCTATGAAAGACAGTTTAACCACTTGAGGAGATCATGGATTCAGCAGAAGCAAAACATATGAAAAATAATCTTGAAGAAACCCTTGAAGATCTAGATAGATCTAAGAAACAAAATGAGGAACTTAAACTAAAAGTTGATGGCTCATAAATGCTTATCAAAAAGTTAAGAAAAGATTTGAAAGATTGCTCTACAAATGATTTGGGTAAAATGGTCAAGAAACTGAATGAAGAAAACTTATCTCTAAAGGACAATATAGAAGAATTGAATGATCAGTTAACTGATAGCCTAATAGCTATTGAAGAGAAGAACAAATAAAATAAATAGTTAGATGAAGAACTCATGCAAGCCAATATGAAAATCTTGGAATTGGAAAACATCAAGAATAAAATTGAATCTGAATTATCAGGAGCAAAAGACAAGATTGATAAACTTCACACAAGTTCTGATTTAATTCAATCATAGCTTTATGCACAAAAGCTAAAAGGTGATATCACTAGTATGGGATAAAATATAGGTCAAATTGGGATCAATTCATTACAAGAAAGAAATAAATCTCAAAAAGAATCTACAAAAGAAAAGAAAACTGAGAATCATGAAGAGACTAAAGCAGAACCACCAAAAGATAAGCACAAGGTAGTCAACTGTACTTGCTATGCCTGTAACAAGCATGGACACTTGGAAAGAGATTTTAAGGATGTAAGACCCTTCAATGGTTACTATTAATCCTGTAATAAGTTTGGTCATAGGGCTATTCATTGTAGGACAAATCAAAGAAATCAGTCGCAACTGAACCAAAGGAATCAGACTCAATACAATCAGAGAAGCCAACCTTAAAGAAACTTGCAGAACATTACATGTCAGATATGTAATTACAATGGACACATAGCCAAGAAGTGCAACATAATGAATAAAAACATCATACCTCCTATCATTTTTTACTCATGTGGAAAATCTGGACATGTCTCAAGGCTTTGCGTATCAAGAACAAAAGGACAAGAGAATCCTAAAAAGTCTTTGTTTGAAGAATCAGGAGAAGTTAAGTTTGTGGAAGCTAAAGCTAACTCAGATAAAATATGGGTTGAAGTATAGAAGGATAATATAGAGAATAAGGTAGTAGATGCATCCTCAATGGGCGCACCTTCTACTTCTAGATAGTTGACCCTCACGGTCTTAGGGGGAGCTATTCTATCTCTGAACCCCTTCGTGGCTGGTATACTCACTTCTGAGTATGTGCCTTTGGATTCATGTCAGTGATAACAAAAGAATACAATATACATTCATGCATTGTCTATACTTCATTTTGAATAAAGTTTGAAAGTCTCAGTAAAAGAACTTACGACATTAAATGCAGAAAAACTTTATATAAATCGATGGATTGATTGATTATTCTCATTGTTTACATCTGAGATCAAAAATTTGCAAAGCACAGAAGCACTAAGCATCAAAGCAATCAAAGGTATCGATTTGATCAGTTGGTGAAAAAATTACAAATTGAAATGGAACCCTATCAGTTGTGTCATTTCAATTTTCCGTGAAACCCTACTTAATCAAATTTCAAGTAAGTATGGCAACCCCAGTTGTCTTTGACATTGCTAAAAGGAAGATATTTGTTTTAAAGAAGCATCCATTCAAGTCTATATTAGATGATGTTGAAGGAGCATTCTCTAAGAATTTTCTAGGAGTCATGCACGTGGAAGACATCCGTGCATAAATCTACTGCAAGAAGGAAACAGTTGGAGACAATAACATAGAAACTCTTATGGGTTCAATGATGAAACCAGGCTACTCATTCAAGGATGAATATGCACATCTCACTGATAACCCTATCTTTGAGTATTCTAATGCGTACGAGTTCTATGAGCCAGAATGGGTTAAGATACTACTAAGCAAGATACATGATGACCTATATTGGATTGGTGAAGTTCCTGTTCACATCACTGTAGACTTAATTCATGAAATGACTGGACTTCCTAAGACTGGACCAGTTCTTCCTATTGGTAAGGATGTTAAGAAGTAGGTTGAACAAGTTTTCTTATCTAGGAGTGATAGGCATGGCATGACTGTCAATCCTATTAAGGAGAATGACATCAAACTACTCACTATGATACTTGGATACAAGTTTCAGCAGAGAAGAAGACTAAATCGTGTGTTCACAGCAATAGTTCTGGCAAAAATAACGATAGTAAGAAATAACACTTAGTACAATCTCTATGAACTATTGCATGCACAACTAATTGAGAACATCAAGGCCATTAAGCATGAAAAGAGTAAGATATTTAGGTTTGGCTCTTTGATCATCTACCTGTGCTTCCACATTGTTGGAAAAGTTTCAAATCTTTACCTAGATAGGAGTAAACCTACCATGTCTTAGATATCACTAAAGCTACATCAGAGAGTAGTGAAAAAGATACTATGGACATGGATATAAAAACATTTAGGATCAAGATGCAGAAGATTTTTAGGATACCTAAGAAGATAGTTGAGAAGTACAAAGACACCATATGCTTCATGGTGAAAACTGACTGTACTTGCATGGAGGCAGTTGAGCCCAGAACAAAATGGATTCACCCTCTCAGTTATGAAGTTGAAGAACATGTTTTGGAAGGTTATGCACAAGTCCTCTTATCTGTGCCCAAGGATCCCAATGAACCTAGATGGGGTACTTACAGAGAAAAGAAAAATCAAGTTGATTTTGTCTTATACAGTGCTGACAATAAAAGGAAGGCATCAAGGATTACCTCAAATATCTTAAAAGTTCATGGTGTTACACAAGAAGACCTAGACAGAGCTAGGGAAGCTAAGATTTCCAAAGAACTTGATAAAACTCCCACTGAAGTAAAAATAGAAAAGTTTGATGATATGCCTAAGAAGAAGAAAAAGAAATCAAATGAAGACACATCTGCGCCATCAACCACCATTGATCTAGAATCTTCTCCACCTTCTATACCCAGCAAGTTGACTAGAAGGAAGAAGCAAGTTCCTACAAGTCATCCATCCTCAAGAACTACAAGGAGCAAGGTAAAGAACACACAAGCCCCTCCTAAGGTAGGATTTAGACCTATTCTAACTGTTCTAAAGAACATAATTGTTAATGAAGGAAGACTAGAATCTCTCAAGAATGTCTATGACAAATACCAAGAGATAGACAAAACATAAATTCATTCTATGATCATATCTCACATGATTAAGTTCAAAATGATAGTATTGGAACTCAAAACAGTCATACCATACAAGGTATGGAACATACTTGATGTATTAAAGAGATAATAAATTAAAGAGGATATGAGGATAAGAGAAGAAACAATAGATAGTCTTCTCCCGGTATGCTCGCATGATGAGAAAACCATTCTGTTGGATTTATTTAAGCCTCACCTAAGAACCATAACAAGAGTTCTCCATATCACGAATAAGGAGTATGATCTGGTTGGTGAAGAGACTCAAAAATATTTTGAGCAGGTATTTCTGGATAGACACATGTATCCTTCAACAATGCCTACAACAAATGTAACTCCAGTTCCTTCCAAAAAGGTTATAGAACCAGTGATTCAGAATGCACCTAAGACAGGTCCACAGGATTCAACGCCCTTAGTTTAAATAGCTTCTGATATAGTAAAAGACTCAGGAGATACTATAGTGATTGATGATATCAAGATATCCATGACCGCCTCTGACAATGACATGGAAAAAGTTGAAAAACCTTTTTTAAGCACTGGAGAGACAAAGAAGGTATGCACTGATGACACATCTTTACAAAAAGATGAAGTTCCCTCTAAAGATTCAATAGATTTGAATAAAGAGGAAGATAATTAAAATAATGTGACACCAGTCATGGGGATTATAGTAAAAAGTGAATGCACAGATACTAGTTAGAATACTATATTCACACCATCCATTCAACCATCAACTTCACTGTTGTCAAGCCTATCTCCTGACTCAACAAGTCTGGATGCATGGGGAGAAGAAGACTTGATCAAGATTAGTGTCCTAGCCATGGAAAAAGCCAAAGAGAAACAAGCTATGAGAAACCCTCTCTTTTTGGAATCAGTGAACATTCTAAATGGTCTAGTGCCTGCGGACAAAAAAGTAGCTAAAATTTAGTCAGTTGATCATGTAGACATCATCCTAACAAGCTTCAAAGCACATTTTACAATTTTAGTAGACTCATCTACTAGAATTGTAGAAGATGAGTATAAAAAGGAAAGATTGAATGAACTGGCAAAGAATTTTTCCTTAGATTTAAAGTCATTGAAGATTGGTCAGACAATGTTGAAAGAGTTGGCATCAAAAGGTAGAAAGGTTATAGAAAATTGCATGGACAAATGGAAACTCACCTCTGAACATATCAAAAAGATAGAAGAGGCAAATATCTTGGTTGATGACATAAGACACTCAGTTGAAACATCATCCCAATACATAAACATCTACAAAAATATCTATCAAGGTCAAATAGACAGGATAGAAAAAGCTAAAATGGAGATCAGTAAAATAAGGATCAGGCATACTCAGTTGAGAAATGCATTTGCCCCCTCCTTAGCCGTTCTGGATGAGAACATTAAATAGATTGATGCAACCATTGCTACCTATGATCAAGGACCCAGCATGGATTTTACAAAGATGGAAAAAATCACATATGCCCTATGCGCCCATCTACAAACAATTGATGCACTAAAGGCATTCTGGCAGCAAGAGATGAAGAATCTATAGATAGCCTATCTAGATGTATACATGTAGTAAGTATCTAGAGACATAAAATTTTGACACCTTTGTCATTAATGTCAAAGGGGGAGTAATATATATATATGAGGAGTAGTATATATATATGCAAAGAAATATATAGTATATGTCAAGAGAAGAGAATATACAGTCTTTGGTGTTAGTCAATTTTGAGTAACTTGGCCACATTCCTTTGTTTCCATTAATGACAAAGGAGGAGATTGTTGGAAAGCTGACTCCTAGGGAGTATATGACTTATTTTGTGTTGTCATTATGGAAACAAAGTCATATGAAGTTTTGACAGCAAACTTAGTAGTGAAAATTGACTTAAGTATAGAAGACAATATAGAATAGAGATACACAGATGATCAGAACACCAGCGCACGTGCGTACGACTGATTCAGACTAAGTGCCTTCAGATATAAGATCTATGATATGTTTTTATGCTTACCCTATACATGCATGGTATGGAATGTCAGTACAAATAAATTACAGAAAGAACAAGTACACTAGCAGTTCATAATACATAGTATGGAGCCGACCTTAGGTTTTTGATTAGCGTGTAATATTTTGTTGTGTAAAGGCTAAGCACCTATTGTAGTAAGTTTGTAATCATGTATTAAACATCATTGAAAACATGCCCAAGACAATTTTTTTGGAAGCGTTGTGAATGTTGTTTTTGGGTCAACTAAGGTATTGTTTATAGTCGCGTCTATTCAGGCATAAACATATACATATGTAATGAAAATACATATTTGAAGTGTCAAAGAAATATGTAGAGAAGAGATATAGAAGAGAATTATAAAGATGTTAGTATGATATAGAGCCCTTAAAGAAGATAAGAGCATAAGCACATAACTAGAATTGATCAGACATCTGTGTCATATACAACAGTTCACTTTTTGGATATAGTGCATATCTATTCTCAGGAGGTTGTAGCCTTCTTTCTCATTGAGCAGTGAACTCTTGGATAGTGAGTCCTCACCCCTAACAGGGTTTTTTGTAAAAGACTCCTAACAGGGTCAGGCCTTTAACCAGGTCATTGTACTTGCATTGTAAAGATTGCTCCTAACAGGGAAAAGGAACTTTAATAGGTTCATTATACTAGTGCAATATTTGTGGGTACTAATTCCCACCAGGGTTTTCCTCTAATCAAGGTTTCCCCATAATCATATCATGTGTTAAGCTTCAAGTAATATACAATTGATTTATGTTTAAAGTTGCTGAAATAGAATAATTAGTTAAACACTGATTCACCCCCCCTCTCAGTGTTTCCAACAACTGTTTGTATATAAACCTTATCACAATCAACTAGGAAACAAATTTCATCTTTGTAATCTTCAACTAGTTGTTTAGGATTTCTGTACCTACTCTACATCTTCTATTTGAAATTATCAAAGTATCCATCCATAATGTTATCAAAGTTATCTCCTAACTCAGCTATGAATTCATTAATCTGATGGATTATTGGTCTATCCCTCTTCCATGCTACTGTACCCTTGGAGGGAAAGAACTTATCGACATAAAAGAGTATGTAGATTAGAATAGAACCAAACTTACATGGATTTTTCTTGGATACTCAGATGATTTCCATATTCTTGCTCAGCTAGATGAGCTGCAATTTTGCTAGGTCAAATACCAGATTCTTCTTCACCACTTTGTATGCTAGGTCAACAACTTCACACGGAACACTATTAGGTCTGCTCGAACTATATATCTTGTGGGCTATAAAATGAATGCCAAATTTTAGTTCCATATCAGTTACTCCATTAAGTCACATGCCTTTGCCATCCCATTTGGCAAGTGTTAACTCAGCTAGGTCATCCTGGGTTAGAGTTTTGGTAGCTTTCAGGTTTTCTAGCATAGGAAACCCAGTGACACGGTGTATCATTTTCTTTGTGATCTTCACAGGATGATTCAACCATAGGTGCATGTCATGGACATGGATAAGAACATATGTCATCCACTTTGTCTGGAAATTCCTTGGCATGTGCATGATGTGTGTCAAACCCTTGGTTTTGATGTGCTTATGCTCGGGCTGCAAACTCCCGTTAGTAAATAATGCATCATATTCTTTGTTCATCTCAATGGTTCCACGCTCCTGTATGTTGTAGTGATAGAAGCTTCAGATGATATTAACCAGTAACACTTTCAGAGGAATTAGGGAATGAGATCCCATTGGGCCTATCTCCTCAGCAATTGCTGGATGAAGCTTAAACACTAGAGGATCACAAATTGAATTTCTCACCAACATCTGAGAACCTTTCTTGACCTTGCTGCAGGAAGTGGATGCCATATTGTTTGGACAAAATGATCAAACTTCGCTTTCAATCACAAATTCACACTGAATTGATAAGGGCTCTGAATTGATCTGTAAACTGAAAACTTTGTAAACAGTAATATTTACAATCCTTCATTTATAAGAGATTTTCAACCGTTAGAGTATTTCATTAAATGTTGCATACAAATTAGCTAGCATGACTCGGGTGTTTCTCCAAGATTCACTTGAAAGCTCGGGTGAAACTAACTTCCCAACTATCAATACTGTTTGACTCATCTCAGTTAAGCTAGAGTAGCTCAAGTGTTAATAACATTCTAAATCGGGTAGAAATATAACATGTCCTCATGCATAAATATGCAGATTTGGACTTGGTAGCTTATCTGAAACTGATGTATGATGGCTTGTATTACAAAGTTCCAATCATCTCCTTATGTTCCTATTTTGTAATGGTAGATCCACCTAGCTCACTATTTTAGGTGCCAATAGATCCTTCATTGCTTTGATCTAAATTATCAAAGGATTTCCTTACCCATTACTTGCTCATCTAAGTTCTGATTTTTGAGACTTTAGATTTTCCATTCTCAAAACCAGTATCAACTTTTTCTCTGTTCATACAATTCTTGCTTAGATGACTGAGTTGCTTGCACATATAACATCTCTTAGTAGGATCCCTTTTTCTAAAGTGAGTCTTCATACAATTTGCACCAATCTTCCCATATTCACCACAATGACAACATTTGTACCATGTGTTGTAATCCCAACAAAAAATTGCCTTGGCTAATTGTTCAACAGGATTCCACTTCTTAGTTCTGCACTCGGAAGATCTATGACCTTGTTTGTTACATTTGTAGCATTTTCCTTCAAACTTATATTTCTCTTTACATTCACTTTCCCTATGTCCATGTTTGTTTCAAATGTAGCATTTACCATTAAATTTTGACTTTCCATTGCTCCAACATTTATTTGATGTATGACCTAACTTACCACAATGATTGCATGTAGGCTTACTATTCTTTTGAGCTCCTTGTTGTGAGGATTCACCTTGTTCAGTATAACCTAATCTAGTATGTCCATGATGTCTAAGTTTTGTTGTTTGATCCATGCTAGTTTGTGAATTCATCATACTTTCATTTGTTTTCTTTTCAATATTGAGATTATTCTACAGTCCTTCATTTTATGTCCTTAGATTGACAACTTCTTGTGTTGCATTATTGAGTTGACTTACCAAATCAGCTTTTTGAAGTGACAAGTGTTGGATTTCATTTTCTTTTTCTTCTAATCTTGTACTCAATAGTATTTTATCTTCTTGTGCTACATTTCTATCATTTTTTTCTTTGTTCTTTAGTTCTATGACTTCACATATTCTAATTGAATGAATTTCCTTTTCCCTTTTCAACTTTCTGACTTCTTCATGTAAAGTGAGATTCTTTGTAAGCAAGTCTTCAATGGCTACATCAGCTTCTTCAGAACTTCTATCCTTGCAAAAGTCTTCAATTATTTCTTCTATATAGTTCTTGTCATTCATCTACACTGCTAATTATTTTCTTCTTTTTAGGGAAAGAGAGAGCTGCTCCTTAAGTTTCTTGATCTAATCCATGACCACTTTAAGATCTATCTTTTCATTCTCAATGGATTTCTCCAGTCTGTATGTTTCCATAGCCTCTAATCTTTTCTCAAGCTGTTAAACTTATGATAAGAGAACCACTACTCTGATACCAATTGTTGGAAATATATGATGTGCCCAGTGACTGAGAGGGGGGGGGGGGGTGCGGTGAATCAGGAACCAATAAAAATTAATCCTTTTAATCTACAATTATATTAACTTCTTTGTTTGCATGCATAGAACTTGAAAGTAAAGAATCACACACAACACATAACACAATATTTGGTTACCTAGAAACCTTCCAAAAGAAAGTAAAACTTGGGTGGGGATGATACCCACAAGATTTAGTATTGCAGTATAAATTTAGCCTGTTAGAGTTTACAATGACCACTTTTCATGGTTTGCCTTGTTAGGAGCATAGAAAAGACTGTTAGGTATACCTTGTTAAAGGATTTTGTACAATACAATAAGTAATGCAACTTTGTTAAGAGATTTAGAGAAAGGACTATTAGGTCCACCTTGTTAAAGGATTTTACTGATCCACCTATGAGAATGAACCAGTTGATGATCTTCTCTGTACAACTATGATTGTTGAATAAGATCCTTCTGAATATAACTGATCACCTGAATGTGATAGATGAGACTCTACTGTCCTGAATACTTCTGCTCTTTAATAAAACTACCATTCACATGTCTTACACTTATACATATAGTTTATTTCATTCATATATTCTTATTTCTTCTACTTTTGGATAGAAAAAACTACCTTACATATATATCTTATCCAAACAAATGACTCTACAAGTCGGCTTGTAATAAACAAAATGATATTTAACAATACATGCAAGGTCAGCTTCAAACTGTCACTCGGGTCCAGAAGTCTACTCAGGTGATAAACTGTCACTCGGGCGATACTGCAAATCACTCAGGTCATACTGATCACTTGGGCAATGCTGGTCACTTGGGTAATGCTGATCACTCGGGCAACAGTGATCACTCAGGACTTGCATAATGCTTGTTGGCTCGGTCGACACTAGATGACTAAGTGTTTTGACACTAATTGACAATATATCTTTCCATAAGGTCTGCAATATATATATATATAATATTATTATTAATCATCATGTATTATATGTATTCTAATGATCATACGACTGAAGCTACAAACATTAACAATTTTTCTTTCAAAAAAAGAATAATTAAATAAATTAGAGAATTTATTTAATTATACAACACCTAGTTAACTAATTAGAAAATTATTTAATTTTAAGAGATAAATAAAAATTGATTTAATTAAGTAATAATGATTATTTAACTAAAGTGCATGAAATAAATAAATAAAAATCATGATTCAAAATAACTTGAGATGCAGGATTTTTTGCTCTGCAACTCTGCAATTTGAGGTTGCGTTGTGCCTAATCCACCCTCCCTACCCATAGGGTCTTTAATGATCTATCTGCCCTCTATTAAAGATGACTTCTTCTTCAGACGAAAACATTTTTGCTCCTAAAGACGCCGCAAAGAAGTCTACAGATGACCTTAATTCCTCTGCGACTTCTGACCACCCTCCCAAGATGTTTAGACAAGCCCTGGTGAATGCGAAGACTAGCAAGAATGGTGCAAAGTTCCTCCAACTTCCCCAGGAAACCAAATCCAGCGAAAGAGATAGACATAAACTAGGAGGTAAGGATTCATGCCCTAAACCACTTATTGTTTCTCCTAATTCCATCATGAATTATTTAATTAAGGCAGAAAGAAACAAGCTTTGTGATACTACTATTTTTTGGCTATCCAAGACATCAATAGGATTCCTTCCCGTGTTTACTTAAATAATTGGCTGCATTCTATTTGGAGTTCAAAAATAGTGTTCAAGTTTTTGTTGTGTAGGATGATTCAGAAAGGTCTATTCATCATCATCTTTAACAACCTTTGTAGCCAAAAATCGGTTGTCGATAGGCAGTTTTGGTCCACCAGAGCCTATAGTTTCTGTGCCCTTAGCTGGTCGGGGTTTGCAAAATTCAATGAGATCATGGCTCTATCATGTCCACACTGGATTACTGCTAAAAATATTCCCCCATTTCTGTGGAAAGTTCTTCCATACGCCTTCGAATCCCTTGGTAGAGTCATCTGTATTGACCAATCCAATGTTTTATTACCGTATATGGATGCAAGGATTCTCCTCTCTCTGAAACTAGGTGTGGACATACCCAAAACCGTAATCTTTAATGTTGAAGGAGAACATCTTTCATTCTCTTTAGAATACTTAGGAGGAATCAACTCTTGCTTTGTATGCAAGAAAGATGGCCACAAAAGGAAGAACTGCCCGCTCATTACCTTGAAATCCCACCAATGACCTCCCCTTAGAGAACGTTAACCATTCTCCTTCTAACCCTAGAAAAAATCCCCCACCCCCACCATTGCATAGTGTATTGAGTATCCATCAATCCCCACCTCAAAACCTACCCTGAACCCCTCTTTTCTGCCCGATCTTGCTACTCCTTTCCTTGATGCTCTCTCTATTTCCTTGGGCCTACCCAACTCTCGACTAGACTCTCAAATCTCTCCTGATGCGACCAACAATGAGGGTAAAGTTGCCCCCACCCCTATAAATAGAAACATAAGATGTCCCAAGAATGCACAACAATTGACCTTGGACAAAATAAGGAGAAATGAAGGTCCTTTCAAAAAGAGGAGAGGAAATGGTTATGAAAAACTTATAGACCCACCTCCCCCTCCAGATGACCCCATTCAGAACATCATGGATAACATGGGGAGTTTTGTTTAGAACACCTCAGATGAGGGTAAGCTTGGGGCCATGGTTGAGGAGCAATATGACATGGATACTTCAGAAGCTACCTCAATTATTTGTAATAATGTACCCTCCTCCAAGAGTTCTCTTCATGATTTTGACCTCCTTGTCATCCCAGCTAACCCCCAGACCCCCCTTACCCTTTCTTTATCTGAACCTTCTAAACATACCCCCTATTACCCCTGGTGGATTGGATGATGTCATTTTGAGGGAAGGTGAGACCCCACACATTCACACTCAGGGCTCTTCCCTCAAAGAATTATTCAGTGAACATGGTTTTAATCAAAATTGGGCCATTATCCCATTTGTGGATATCCCTTGGGAGGAAGTCCTTAAATTCAATAGGACTAAAAGGGTCCCCAAATTCACTAACTCTCTTCCTAAATAAGTTAACCCCATGGAGGAAGGGGAGACCTTGGAACCCATGAGAGGAAAGAAGAAAAGAGGTAGACCACCAGCCTCTTGTAATAAGAAAGAGACTAGAGAGGTGATGCCCAATGAGATCCCTAAATGCTTCTCAAGATTTAGGAACAATGATAAACCCCCACATAATCTCTATGGATATAAAATTTTCCTCCTAGAATGTTAGAGGACTAGATTCCTCATAAAGAAATTACATAGTCCAGAGGTTTAGGAGGACCATTAAGGGTATTGATTTCCTGATGCTCCAAGAAGTCAAATCTATTAAATTTCATCTTGAAATCTCTCTCAAGTGCATTTGGAGAGAAGCCACAACATTCTCCACCTCACATAATAGGGGGAAAGGAGGCATCTCCATACTCCTTATTCCCAAGTGGGATAAGAAAGTACTCAACTAGGGCATCTCACCATGTAATAGGGAAGTTTGGATTTTTCTTGAAAAGAATAGTTTCAAATTTGGTATATGCTCCATTTATGTCCCCAATGATTATAGGGAAAGGACCAAACTATAGAAGTGGCTCTTTAAGATGGAAGACATCCCTTGGATTATAGGGGGAGAATTCAATATGGTATTTAACCATCAATACAAGCTAGGGAAAACAAATTGGAATGGAAGGTCAGTGAATGATTCTCCTGGAACAAATTCCTAAAAAGACACAAACTCACTAATCCCTTGAGTGGCTACAAGGATGACCATAAAGACATATGGTTCACCTAGTGTAATTACCAATAGAACAAAAAAAGAATCTACTCCAGCTTGGACCGATTCTACTTCAATAAGGAAGCTCTTATATGCCATAAAGATGAAGAGGGTAGAGCTGTTAGGGTTAGCCCATACACACTATCTGATCACCACCCAATCAGTGCTAGATTCCTATCCTCTAGACTCCTCCCTAAGATAAATACAGGACATGACTCCTTTTTGCCTCAACACCTCCCTGCTGGATGACCCAGGTATGGGAAATTCTATCCTCATGATTAAGTGGTTCAATGACAATGTGGCTAGTCACTCTGGTGCAAGAGATAAGTGGGACCAGAAAATCATTAGTTGGAGGGCCCTCTTCAAAGCTGCAGGAGGCAAAAAATCCAGAGATACTAGATGGACTTAAAATGCCCTGCAAAATGAACTCTCCAAGGAAAAACTTGACCTTCAACTCAACCCCTCCTTAGAAGAACTCACTCTTAAGATGTCCAATACAAAGGATGAACTAAGAAGGATCCAAAATTCTAAACTCAAGGGCATTAAGATCAGAGCCAGATCCAATTGGGTGGAACATGGTGACAGAGGATTCAAATTTTTTTCAACCTCCTTAAGAAGAAAGAAGCAAGAAGAAATATTGAGGAAATATGGGTTGAAGGAGACAGAGTCACTAATCAGGAGTAGATTCTCCTCTCCTTCAAAACTTTCTACCACACACTCTTCACATCTAAAGATAGTGGTCCTGCGATGTCAGGAGATAGAGCCAGCATCAATAAAGTAATCCCTAGGGAAATCAGTGAGGTTGACTCTGCTCTGCTCAACCTACCTATTAACTTGGAGGAGATCAAGGACTCAATTACTTAGATGGCTATGGGGAAGGCCCCTAGACCCGATGGGATCCCGACATAATTCTATTAAAAGCATTTGCACTAGATTTCCCAAGACCTTTTGGAGGTGTACAGTGAATCCTTCCAGAAAGGAGCTTTGGGGAAAGACATCAAATGTGGCCTAATTAAACTTATCCCCAAAGATGGGGATAAAAATATGATTAAGAACTGGAGGCCTATTACTCTTCTTAATACCTCATATAAAATCATTGCCAAAGTTCTGGCCACCAGACTCAAAAACTTGCTTCCCAAAATTATTGAATTCAGCCAGATAGGATTTGTGAAAGGTAGATATATTATGGATAATGTGGTTACTTGATAGGAAGCCATGGAATGGGCTAAGGAAACCAATCAACAATCATGCATGCTCCTTCTAGACTATGAAAAATCATATGACAAAATTGAGTGGGGTTTCATCTACATGATGATGGACTCCTTAGGCTTTCCCAACCACTTTATTAACATGGTCAAGACTTTAATGAATGGAGCCCTTTCTATGATGGAAATAAATGGAAGGAGATCATAGATTTTTGTGCTCTCTAGATCAATAAGAAAAGGATGCCCACTAACCCCTGCCGTCTTTGTCATTGCTGCTAAAGCAGTGGGCCACCTTATCTCAGACAACTCTATCATACCCAGAGTCAAGGGTATCCAGATTCCTGAAGGCAAAGAGATCTCAAACATTTAGTTTGCAAATGACACTACACTATTGCTTAAGTTGGAACCTATAAATCTAACACACCTCATGGATAAACTCAACCTGTTCTACTCTGCCTCAAGCAACAAAAACTCAATGGAGAAATCATTATTTATGGGATAGTTTACTGAACCCCCTATTTGGCTCTCTTAGTGGAACTTCATATGGGAAGGGCCAGAATTTTGGTCAAATACCTTGGAATCCCCTTCTCCCTCTATCCTAACCTTAAAGTCATGTGGGATTGGGTAAAAAACAAAGTGACTAAAAAGCTTGGCAAATGGGATAACCAATTTCTTTCCTTGGCCGGCAGAGTCCAAGTCTGTCAAAAGATCATGTCCTCCTACACCCTCTACTTCTCTCCACTTGGTTATTTTGTCATTCTAGTTCAATCACCTCTGAAATATTATCAGGGACTACCTATGGTTAGATGGTAGGGGCAAAAAAATAGGGTATGAAGTAAAGTGGGAGTGGTGCACCAAAAGAAAGAAGCAAGGGGGAATAGGAATTAAGGATCTCAAAATCCAAGGCATTTCACTAGCAACTAAATGGATTATTAAAGCCTTGGAGGGTGATGAACCTTGGAAATCCCTTATCAGAAGTAATATTACAAGAGACTACCCCAAGAAAGGTAAACTATGTAGGAACCTTTCCATGAATGACATCATAGCAGGAGAAATCAAATTTATTGTACAAGGCTCAATGGTCTTCAGATCCATCTGGAAATCCTAGAATATTGTCAAAAACCTTATAACAGACAACAACATGTTGCACTATCATGGCAGGATCTGTGGTAACAAATCCATCTGGTGGAATCTCACCATCAGAGGAAAACCTCTAGGCGCACTTCTCCATGGGTGTTCGACCAGAAAGTGGAATGAATTAGGAAACTCATACCTTGCAAACATTTTTCAGGATGACAAACTTGTAGATTGGGAGGATATCAAGAACAGACTTGGAATCCCCAGCTCACAGTTTAGAACTTTCTCTGCTATCAAGGAATCTTGTGTTGATCTCTTCCTCCATAAGTAGCTATATATTGACAGTGACTACCACCTTCAATTCAGATGGATTGATGGGACCTTGCTCACTAAATCTAGCACTAAACTAATCTATGGCCTCCTCACCAAGGAATCCTCCATTTATCCCCACCTCAACTCTTGTTGGAACCTCAACCTCGATCCTGACAGATGCTCTAAAATTATTTGTAGACTCTGGTTATCCCTCTTTGAGCCCAAAATCAAGTGCTTTATGTGGAGCCTTATCCTGCACAGGTTACCCTTCAGACTGCCTAATGGTGAACCACTATCTACCCCTTTTTCCCTCTCCCTAAGTGTGTAAGCCATAAATTTTTCAGTTTTCCTCTTACCACCAGTATCTGGAATCTCTCTAGATCCCCCCAACTATATGCATCCTCTCTTGTGGATATTATCCGAGGGCATATTGATGGTTTGAAACAACCTTTTAATAGTTTTTTTGCAATTCTTTCTTCTTTAATTATGTGGAATCTATGGAAAAAGAGGAATGATAATGTGTTTGGTGGAAATGACATAAGCCTTACTGAGTCTCTCAAGAGACTCATATTCTATGATGTTGCTATGCAGGTCACTGTTGTGATAAAGATCAAGAAGAAAAAGATGGAAGACCTATTCAAGGATGGCATGGTCAAAATAGGAGCATGGGAGGGCTCCCATGGGTACACCTACACAAATGAGGCACAAGAGATGACCCCCTTCAGAGAAACCCTCCACAACTTCATGGTTGAGGTTCAATCCCTAAACAGTAAAGAGAAACCAGTCATCAATGCTGTCCCACTCAGTGCTATTCTAGGCCCAGAAGTCCCAGTTGCCATTCCCCTTGTTCACCCATATGAACCACATATCAGGAAGGATGAGGTGCTCAAATGGATGGAAGGCCATCAAGGCTAGGTAGCATGGGTACCCCTCAGGGAGGAAGATGTCATATGATGCTATCCTTTTATGCTGACTTTTTGATCAACCAATATCTGTAATATGTAATCCGTAACTTAGTCAAATTTTTTTAATACTTCTGCTACTCTTATCATGTCAGTCAGGTGTTGCTAAACATGTATACAGGTTAATTACCATCCATATATGTTTGGTGCTATTTTTGATAGATAGGTAAATGTTGACACCTGATTGTAACCGCTTTTCTAAGAATCAATATTCATATATATTTAATAGAAAAAAAGAGATTTTATTTATTGTAGAAGAAGCTGCCTTTTTAAAAATTAAATATTATAATAAAATCAAAGAACTTATTTAATAATAAAAGACTTAGTTAAGTAATTAAATAATTAAAATAATTATTTTAATTATAGAAGACTAGAAAAATAAATTTAATTAAATAATTAAAATTATGTAATTAATGATAAAAGGGAAAAAATTCACAAATAATAAAATAATATATACTATTTAATTATTGTAGAAGAATAAATTAGTTAAATAATAAAAATCATATAATTAAGTTTGAGAGTCATTAGAATTGCGTTGTTTTACAATTTTTGCCACTTAACTATATTCTTCCATCCAAATAAGTGAAATTGTTCCAAAAGGTAAGATGAGTGTGATGTCCTTCTCCACTCACTCTCTACTTCTTTTACAAGGTGCAACTACCATCTAAATATTTGCATAATATGAGTGCGATGTCCTTCTGCACTCACTCTCTACTTATTTTACAAGGTCTAACTACCTTCTAAAAATTTATAGTGAATTAAAATGGGTATGCTTTTGACTAGAAAACATGAAAGACAAAGCTTTTAACTAGAAAGCTTTAAAATGCATGTAAACTAACTAAAATAAAGATAAAATGCAAAAAGATATCTTCAAATTGATTCTCACTCTCATATCACAGTATGATGGGTATTAGAAGAGTAAAACCTTAAGAATATAACTTCATTATTTTCATTCAATATTCATACTGTTAGAATGTGAGATTGATGTGATCTATGCTGTTGTTTGTAATGTTTTCATTGATGTCAACATATCTGTATTCCAGCCTCTTGGTGTGTCATTTGTTGTGGAACTGACTGGTTTTGGCGTATCGGTTGATGTGCCCTAATAGTTTGTATATTTTGGTTGACATTGTCACCAATAGGTTTCGGTGAGTGTTCTTTGTTGGATGCAACACATGGTTGATTGTGTTGGTGTTTTTGCTTGCCACCCTCGATTCTAAAAGTTCACTGAATTCTGTTATGACTTTCAAGGAACATAATGAAATCAATAACTACTTCATCCACAAACAAGGACAAGAAAATCCCAACAATAAAAATGTCAATTGACCTTCTACACTTTAAACTCCATGAAATTTAGGTGAGTACCTTCACTTCATCTACTTGTTAAAATAACTCTTATACAATTTCCTCAATAGATGACCACATGGATATAATAGATAAACTTCAATAATTTATCTGACAAACAAAGCACGTGACAATTTTATAATTTCAATTTGTTTCACCATGCTTTTCATGAATCACCTATGACCAGTGCCTAATCCACTTGGGTTACAGAGTCAAATTAAAGCATGAAATATTTGATAGTACAGTCCATTAATTGCTCAATCACAAAATTCAAGGAGAATATGCCTTTCATATAACTTACTTTTTCTATGGATGAATATTATCAAATTCATAACAAAGTACAAACTCTCACAGTAAATTATCTCAACATTTTAGTTCTTTCCTTGAAAGACAACAAAAGATAACAAACTCATTTATGAAACTTCAGGGAGACAAATTGAGACAAATCCTTAATTTGTATTCAATTCATAAAGAGTCGACTTTGATACAAAGACATACCACCAAGCATTAATTTCTAATTTACTGTCAAACACTGTACATCGTTTCTCAGAGGATGCATAACTTCAAAATGTATCACAATGTCTTTAACACTGGATGACTTCATAATAAAATTTGGGAACCCCTTTTAGTGATCGTAATATTCCTCTTATAGACTAAGGAATGCAACAAGCTGTTAATCACTTAGAGAAAAAATAAAAACCTAGGAAACCTTCTTGAAACCTCCAAATTCTGTGACCGTGGGAAACTATATCAACAGAATGGCACCTGACACTATATTTAGATATTTAAAACAACTAAACCAAATATCTCCCTTTGATTCATCACAATTGACCCATATCAACCTTATCTTCACAATGCAATGCGACCACGTTAATGTTGACCCAGAGAACCAAGCTCATCCATCTACCTCTTTGTTACCTAGAATGGAGCACTACGTCCATAAAAATCCTTAGGGTGGTAGAAAAATAAAATAAAACCCTTGCTAACAATCACTTTGGCATGCCAAAAACAATCAACGACCTGTATTAAATCCTTATCTAAACTTTAAAAGCCAAACATCGATAAAAATTTAAATCACCTGGGCACCAAGAAAAAATGTGACCACGAGCTTGGTCAACCATCCTTAAATTTCATGTGGTAGGCCCTAAATGGCCTTTGGAACCACCTATTTACCACCTCATCCACATCGGCCCCACAACCTTACTATCAACCCAGTATGCATGACAACATCTCATTATCCTGCACTCTATATCTTTCGTTCATCTTTCTTCGTGGGATTACAAAAACCTTTGGATTTGGGCCTACATTAACCCACTTTTCTTTGCCTTCTTTCCATGTGTCATCACTTTGTGATCCCATGACCTTTCTCACTCCTAATCATTCTGATTGTGGGATCACAAGAAACTACCAACTGTCACACTCAACCCCATTGCATGCCTTACCGCATGTGACACATAGTACTACCTGATTCGTTGGGACCTCTACCACATCACCTATCCACTTGGCCGATCCTTCCACATGTCACATCCTCATGATCCCATGAATTTTCTCTTTCTTAGTCACTCGGATCGTGGGATAGTAAGAATGTGCTACCTGGCATTCTGGGCCCACTGCATTCCTCTCATCTTCCTCACTTTTTCTTTGACACATAGCGCAATCTCGCGATCCCAAGCTATTTATCTCTCTTTATAAATCTCTTCATGAGATCATGGGAATGTGCCACCTATCCACCTAGCTCACTTCAAGATTTCAAAGATCGCCTTACCTCTATTCCATTTCTGACAAACTTTATACTTAGCCATTTTTGCCCTTTCAAAAATCACAATTCTTCCCTTCCATTCCCAAAAAGGTGATCCACCTGCTACATGGCATTACCTGATTAGCTTTTAGAAATTGCACCTCTGCCCTTCCATTTTTGACAGCCTGACCATGGGCCCACCAAAATTCTTTATGTTGTACTTTCATTGAGCACCACTTAACCACGCACTCACGAGCCGCCTACCAAAAGGCACATGCCTTTTTGGCACTTCATACTTGTGCACCGGGACATAAAAACTATTAAGTAAATTGCAACCCAACCAATGTGGGATAAATTCCTAAAGCTTTTCCTTTTAGTAAAAGTAGCACAGATAGGGCACCATGAAACTCTTCTCTTTTCCTTTGTTGCAGACCTATATAGAAACTCCCTGACTTGAGTAGAACTATCCTTGGCATCTCCAATAGATTCTTGAACCAAAAAATGAAACCATGAAACCCTTGGTTAACTAGTTTTTTTCAGCCTACACTGGATGATGCACTCTACAAAACACTCAAACTATAAGAACAAGGATACAAATGGATAAACAATCTAAGTTAAAAGAGGGGAAAATACCTACAAGGTGGTCATTCATAAAAATCACAAGGTATTCAATCATTTTTCATCAAAACCCAGGTGCTTTCAAACAAGTGCAACAAGGTGCCTCCATGCCTTAGGAAAAATTTCAAAGGGGTGAGAAAAAAATTGATAGTGCTAACAGATTGGATTGATCCTATTTGGATGCGTATCCCTTGTATATTTTGGTCCCAACTATGTATGTGTAATGTGCTAATAATATCCATTGGAATCGAGTTCTTTGGAGATGGTGTGACATGTTGGCTTGAATGAGGCATGTTGTAATATTTGAGATGGTCCTCATTTCATTCCTTACCACCACAGGAATGTCTTGGTGTGAACTATTTCAAATTGTCTGGCCGACCTAGTGGATTCCATGATGTTGTATATATAAGAGCAAGGAGTTCAGTTGTTGGGTATTCTGATTGGTGTCCATCTTTGGATCAATATTCATATTCGATAAGACTCATGCATGGTGATATGTGAAGTGATTGCAATTTTTTTGCAAGAGATCTGTGTTCATGTGTAGCAATGTATTGATCTCAGTGGTGGATTCTATCTCTTTTCATATATTTTTTTGGCTCTGAGCCTTATCGTATTGACAACGAGCTTGTGTATTGATAGTGAGCCTTTGTGTTTTGACAGTGACCCCTTTTAAAAATTACTATACCAGTGTCACTTAATAGGCAATTTATATTTAATGAGAATCAGCTTTTCCAGGGTTTTTCCCATTTTGGGTTTTCACATAAAATCTTGGTGTTCTCTGTGCTAATGTTTCTATGTTCTTAATGCTTATATTTTATGTGGATGTTTGATGTGCTTAACTGACAAATCTAAAGTTGTTAATACCATTGTTTGTGATTTGACTAACAGAGGAAAAGTTTTATAAGTTGTGTGGGAATAACTGATTCAGGCCCCCTCAGTTATTCATCCCATTCAACAATTAGTATCAGAGCTTGGTTCCTCAGTGAAGAGCCTAACTACTTGAGGTAGAACTGATGGTGCACAAATTGACTATCCCTTTGTTTGATGGATAAAATTGTTAGCATAATTGATGCAGTGATGCTAAGTGTTGCATTGATGAAGATT
This sequence comes from Thuja plicata, assembly GCA_018584345.1. Lineage (NCBI taxonomy): Eukaryota > Viridiplantae > Streptophyta > Pinopsida > Cupressales > Cupressaceae > Thuja > Thuja plicata. Next base: position 1,118,261 of record MU223517.1, on the reverse strand, counting down.
GGTACAAATTTGATGACAAGTAAATCATTTATTTGGTTGTCACTGATGTCAACTAATTGACATAGTGTTTTCAGTATGTTACCTGATATTGTGTAAGTGAATAATGAGTTGTAGTATGTTTCTGAAGTTTCTATTCTAATGGAAGTATATTTCATGTGTTGTGATGTTAAATTTTCCATTGTGACTCTTGATAAGAATAATTGAGTTGGTTATGTTTGATTGGACTCAAACTGGGCAACTGCCAAAATAGTCAGTGACAGACAGTAAGTGATTTGAATGTTATCTCAAATCGGAAAAGTATTTAGTGGAGTGGTCATAGGATATGTTTGTAAAAACTATCAAGATACTATGTTTGCAAGATAAAATCATAATGTTGATCCGTACAACTAGTTTCTTTGACTCGAAGCGGTGTTAACAGAATGAATAGGTAAACATGACAAAGTTCTTGAACAGGCTATGAAGATTTGTAGATCAATGAAGGAATTCAAAGTAGAAATAGGATCAGTGATGATTTTCATAAAGTGGTAAGTTAGTTCTATGATTTGTGGGACTTACTTGACATCACATTGATCGAGGTATGCATTTGATGTGGATTCTTCAAGAAGTTTCTTTTGGTCAAATGCATTTTTTAAAATGGCTCAATTGTCAAGGTAAAATCTATGTGTAAGTTGACGCGGTCAAAGGAATTTTTTTTATGAATGACTAGATACATTTTATCTTACCAAAGCTGATCTAGATCCTTCATATCTCAGATCTAGGGTTTGTTTTAAGTTGATGGAAGTAATTCTATATAGTGGAACAGTTGAAGAAGAAGAAGAGCTGATTGTGAATTGCAAAAGGGTGTGGTGACAGAGAAAGTAAAGGAATCTAGTGCAATAAAGCTGAAGAAGATTAGAGAGTATGAAGATGAGTTTCAAAGCTTTGAAGGACCTGATTATGTAGAGGTAGTGAAAATTTCATAGATAATTTTATCTGTTTCTTTCTAATCATTGTGACAGTGAAATCCCTTAACAGGGTAGAACCTAATAGATCTTTATTATAAATCCTCTAACAAGATGACACATTGGATTGTGTACTAAGTCCTCTAACAAGGCTTCTCCTAATAGGGAAATGATCCTAATAGATCTAAGGCAAATCTCTTAATAGGGTAACACCTAATAGTGTTCTGTAATCCTTTAACAGGGTAAGATCCTAACATGGCGTATTCCAAAAGAGTACATATTTTATGGGTATCATCTCACACCGTGATTTTTTCCCATTTAGGTTTCCATGAGATAAATATCGTGTTTACATTGTGTGATTGATTACTTGTGGATGTATGCATTGAAATTTTTACTTTAGTTAGTTGATATTGAATTTTTTGGTGCATAGATTTAAAAGAAGTTGAATTAGGTAAATTTGTGGATTACTAATTCACCCCTCCCCTCTTAGTAATCAAACCTGTATTAACACAAATTATAGTTCATGATAAGATATGATATAACTGATTCAAAACAATGATGTGTAAGGTAAAGTGGTTTAGATCATGATTTGACGATGAGATATGATAGCTATGGTTGAGAAATGATCAGTTGTGGTATTGTCATTGATGCAAACTATTAACTTTATGTACTGCTGATGCAAATGTAAATATGTTAAGGTGTTGTTATATAGGAGCACTTGGAAACATGACTAGATGCTACATGTAAATTATTAAGTTATGGTCATGACTGGTAAGAAAGATTTAGCGAAGTGAACCAAAGACAGTGAAATTGTTAGGTCAACAATTAACAGGAATAAGATGATTCTATCACTATGGTTATTTGTGTGATTATTTTTTTGTTTGGTTGGTTTCTGGAGGTTACTAGAAGATTCTAAATGCTAATCCTTAAACCACGATTCATTTAGAGAAAAGATATGAGATATTTCAAAGGATAATCAGTGATATTTGTAAAGCATTAAGTTTCTAAACGACTAACGGTTTGATTGGTATCAGTGATTTAAATTGTTTTTATAGTAAAATATTATTGGTCATAATTCATGGGAGAATGTTCATGGATAGATGGGAAAAATTATTTAATAGAGATGAGTGTGTAAAGACAATTTGAGAAATTTGGTTGGTCAAGAAAGAAATTTCTTAATGAAATAATTTAATTCCTTGGTTGAATCGGAGAATGGAAAGGCATGGTCAGTATATTTCAAATTGGACATATAGATATGTGCTACGAAGGTAAGTGTATAGTCAGAATGCAAAGGTATTATGTTTTAGGGTTTTCTATGGTGGTGGAAACCTAAAAGAGAAGGAAAGAATATAAACTGAAAAGAAGGTGAATGTGCTAGGTTGATTGTGTGTCGATGTAGAAGGAAGAACATATAGAGGGTGCGGTCCAATCAAGTGTTAGAGAGATATGTGAAGAATGTTGTTTGAGCTACAGAGGATCTAATCAAGAAAAGGAGGTTGTTGTTTAACAAATTATTCTTACCTGTTGTTTCCTGACAGCTACAACAGAGTTCTAGAAATCCTCAAGTGAGGTGTTGGTTTTGGAAGCTACAATTGAAATAATTTTTATACCGTCATTGATGTCAAGCCTTAACTGGTAAGATAGTTTCTATCTAGTATAGTACCATATCAATTGATTGATGAAGAAGATTTGAAAAGAGGAGATAACAAGAAGACCTAGTGAAATGGTTGAGTTATGTGAAACTACAATGGGTACTTGATTAGATTACACATTGGTAGGGTAATGTATTGTTTATCTTTAAACATCAAGTGAATATTGGAAGACTAAAATCTTAGTCTTGACTAATAAAAATAGTAGAAGATTAAGGAACTTAAGTTTGGGCTGAGTGATGCAAGTGTCGACAGAGCGCGAGTACATGCCAAGATAATATAGTGTTGACTGAGCATCAATATTTACTGAGTTATCTCATGATGATTGAGAAAAAGAACACAATGATGACCAACTGTCAATATTTTGATAGTTTGAGAAGGATTTGGTATCCCAATTGACATAGTTGAATTCTTGGGATATGTAAAGTGTATTTAAGATAAGGATGAGAGTTGTGGAGAACTAAATAAGAATTTAATATATCTTTAACCATTTTTATGTATGGATTCAAGGAGTTTTGAGATGTATTTTAAAAAGTAGAAGGAAAAAAATGTTGGAAGGATTCGTTGGATCTGACCAAACCCTAAGACCTATGGTGATGATTAAGTGACAAAAGACCAAGCTACCTAATCAGAGGGGTATAAGATTAACCTAATTTCAGGTTATGGGTATGAGGTAGATTTTGTTGATTGGAAAATCTAAGCAAAAGGCAGAGAAGGATGAGAAGAACAGTATAGGACTGCATAGTGGTGATTGCTTGACAGATTTTCAAGTCATTCTGAGAGATAGAGATGACAATGGAGGCCAGTTAGTGAGTTACATTTGAGCTAAGTAGATCTCTATTTACAAAGTGAGTTGTATGTTTCAAATCAAATTGTTGATACTTTCTAATAATTGTTGGTAGAGCCCTAAATTGTGTGGGAGTGGGGGTAGTGTGGACCTCTAGTGAATCATTTTGACATAGTTTGGGGCTCTGATCCAAGTGGTATCAGAGTAACTAGTAGATCTTTGGAAGAAGACAAGTTGCAACCATGGTGAATGGTGGTGAAGAAAGTGAACTTCCTAACAGGATGTCAAATGTAGAACTACTGAGAGTGGTGAAAGAGCATGATGTGGAGAGGAAGTTGATGAGATAAGAAATGGAAAGACTCAAGGAAAAATTCAAGAAAGGGAGTAGTGGGAACTTTGGAGTTGAAGAGGATGGGAGTGATGAAGAGACCCCTTGGAAGGAGGATGAAGAAGAAATCCCTACAAAACAGAGGCTTCTCTTGAAGAATTTGAAATCCATAGAGAGAAGGACCATGGATACTAAAATTGATCTACCTATCTATAATGAGAAGATGGATCCAAAAGAAGTAATAGATTGGATTACACTCACTAGTTTCTTTGAATGTGAGGATGATGCAGGGGCATCATATATTCTTCATAAACACAATGGAGATCCAGGTCATCAACAAGATCATAGAGCATCTCTTAATATCAATTGGTCCATCTTGCAACCGATCATGGCATTCAAAGACACAAGAAGTCATAATGTTGCATAATGTCATGTTTTTGTCCAATGTTCAAATTATTGAAATATGGTTATGGAATAGGATTTA
>MU223517.1:1071916-1107546 GCA_018584345.1 Thuja plicata | reverse complement strand
AAATAGTATGCTTCCTGAAACCATTCACAATATTTAATCCCCTCCTTGAGAGAAACTTGTAAACAATTAGATGGTTACCTTATAACCAGAGTGTTACTGAATACCTTATAAACCTTAACACAGAAAATAATGCATACAAAGTAAAGAGACAACAGTTGAGAAGAGTAAAATTGCACCGTATTTCATTTATGTAATCCAGCTTGTTTATACATGAAAGGCTTACACAACTTCAAAAGATACACATGAATCAGAATATATGAATTCTATTGTGTATTATCTCTTCTTTACAAAATGTTCCAAAAAATCAAAGACCTCTAACTATTACAAGTCTTATCATATATATAGACTTCTAGACCATCTTGGGATCCATAAGGATGCAACAAGCTTCGGATGGTCTCAAAACCCTAACCCTAAAGATGTAAGACAGAGAAAAGAGAGAGAGAAGAAACGACGAGGTGACTAAGTCAAAAAGGTGAAATCTGATATCTCTGTTGTTCTCCCGACCTTGTGACTGCAATCTGATTTGTAGGTGGCCGCTGGTGTAGTTATTATGAAGTCCTGGCACTTGTTCTCACCGGCTCACCTGTATTTCTTTTGACATAACTGTCCATCAAGTCCATGAACAGTGCAGCAACATGTGTCACCCTACTCATCATCCAAAATTTTCTCCTCTACTGCAGGTTTCTTTTTCTTGGGCGTTGTCATGACTTCCCACGCCTTTACTTCGTCATTAGTTGGCCAATTGAAGTCTTGAGTGCTTTGTACCTGTACTTTCTGTCTGTCCCATCTCTGATCAGTGATGTTCTTCACATCAAGGAGGAATTTGTTGATGTCTTTTTCAGCCTTGAATGCTTCATCAAGTATTAAATTGAAACCATCGACATCAATATCCTTTCCCAAAAGAAAAGCCTCTTCACTAGGCATCTTAGTATCAAATTCATTTCTCCAGGCATCTATAGACTTTACCTGGTCATCTTCTCCTTTTAAGGTAGGGATAAACCTATTAAAGTCAGCTGAAAATAGACTTAACTTAACTTCTATCTGGTTTAAATTTCCCTTGAAGAATGAGAGAGCAATATTTACCCTTTTGATCTCATCTTCTACCTCTATTACAATTGGAGGAAAATCTTCCCTAATATTCTACAATGATGTTAACTTTTCAAACAGACTTGCTCTAGCAGACCACTTTGTGAAATAGGGGTTCAAGATTAGAAGATACCTTAGTACTTCTGCATGCAATGTAGGCAATTTATTGTATGTATTTATCACAACATGAGCTTTCTCTTTAAGGATCTCAATCCTATGTTGCAATATGCCTCTTAATGCCTTTAATGCTATGGCATTCCCCTTTTCTTCATCATCTTTCTGTTCTACAGCCTCTTCTGATCTAGGCTTGTCTTCAATTTGCTGCGGTGCTGGCACATATACTACCTCTAGCTTAGCTTCCAATTGATCAGTTAATATCTTTATCATTTGATCCCTTTGGTATAGCTGTATACAGCACAAATCCCTATGTTTGGATAGTGCACTTGTTTCTTCCACCAGGTTAGTATACCTCTCAGATAATTTCTTTGTCTTATCCTCATTCAGCTAAGCCCAATGTGTCATTATTTGAGAGATTTCCAAATCTCCTGTATTCTGTACTGACCACACCATCTGATTCCCCACCATGTTTTCTTGTATGTTCACCAATTGGGGCTTATGCTCTTTGGGGCTCAGATTCCACATAGCAAAGGCTTGTGATTTTGGGTCATACCCAAATCCTTTGATCATGTCCCCTATCTGGACTTCACTGACCATTTTAAGGTCAGGCTGCTTTCTTATTTGATCTATGAAAAATGCTGATGCCAGATCCCAACCTTCTGCTAACAAGATGCCACTTCCTAGAACCATCTTCCTGGCATCCTCAGGAGATATATTTTCAATTTTAGGGTCATAGTTTTGAAGGGCGACAAGGGCATCATTTGTAATTGTCTCCTTTCCATCCACAAGTAACTAGGATTTTAATTGCTCGGCCTTGTGCCATATGAGGAAATCCTTGAATTCCTCTGTTTTAACAAAGTTGTCATCACTCAAGAACTTTTGCTGATTTAACATTCTTTCATCCACACATGTTCTTAGTGGGATCTCAACATTGTCCTCTGGATCAGGCATCTGTTTCTTACCTTGCCTGATTGCTTTCCTCAGGTTGTGGTCATACAACCTGGTACCTGGTATCAAGGCCTTAACCTTGTCCTTTTTCACCTTCTGGCCTTCTTCTGAAGGCTGGCCTAGTTCTAGCTTCTGCCTCTTAGCTGCAGGCTCTTCCAAATCATCTGGTTGTGTTGCCACAGTCAGGTCTATGATGTATGGCTCTTCAGCTCCTTGCATCTGTGAGCTCTCAGCCATTTCTTGTTCTTGGGCTTGTTGTTGTGGTGGAGACAAGTATGGTCTTGCATAATCACTGTCATCCCCACTGTCATAATCTGACTCAGAATGCTCAGGAGATTGAGCACCTTTCTTGGCAAGAATAGTATCCAACTGTTCTGCCAGCATGTCATAATTGTCAATCATGGCTTTAATTCTGTCAAAATAATTAAGCCCAGGATAAAATCCTCCAAAGGATAGCCCATTCCTCCTTATTTGGATTTGCAATTTTAGCAGCTCTTGAATTTGCAATCTTTTTCTATGGATGTCATCCTCATCCCGATTGTTTCTTGTAGCATCCTCCTCTATGCACTCACAGTGCACATTTGTATTTGGAATGGTGGGAGTGTACAATTTTCTGACTCCTGCCATGAAGCCTTCTGGATCTATGTATCTGTAAGGGGCTGCCCCCATCCTGAATTTCTCCAGCCACTGGCTCACTTCATCCATACAATTCTTTCCTATTGTGAAATTGGCAATCTTGAATTTCCTAGGGGTTATGGTCCCCTTCTTGTGTGAAGCAAAGTGCTCATTATCAGTTAGCATTAGCTTCCAGATGAACTCCATGGCAGCTACTCTCATGGGTACATGATATGGTAGAATATGGGGTGGATGAACACACCCATATACTCTAATAATAGTAAAATTTTCCTCTAAATAGAAATCACCCCAATTGTGATTTCCAGGCCAATTTTCAAGGTATTCACAAGGTCTTAACAATTGTATGACCTTCAAGGGAATCCTGGTTCTTCTGACTCCCAAACTTCTTATTATTGGATACACTATCCAATTCTCAAAGGCACAAAAATCACAATCTCTTGAAGTAAAATTCCAAACCCTAACCCAAAATTGGATAGGATTCGGATGTCCTTGGAATAACCTTTGTGGAGACAAATTTTGAGGCTCCATAATTGTGAAGTTGTAGTACAGGAGCAGGTGCATTAACACTGAATAGTGCAAGAACTTTGGCTCCTCCTTCCCTTTAGGGTTTTTCAACTTTTTCTATGTAACAACAAACCCTTCATGCATCTCATCGATTATATGCTGGATATAATCATAGCTTGTGCTGGAGTGAATCTCCTGCAGGTCCAAGACCATCATCAAGATGCCATGACCTATTCTTTCAGCATCCCCATCTATTCCTAATACTCTGCAGAGAGCATAGGCATTGTACTTGATATAGAAGTGCATATCTTTGTAAAAATAGGGATATGGTCCAGGCTGAGGAACAATATGATCTCTTGTTTCCTGTGGCATATGCTTCTTTAATAAGCCTCTTGCAACACCAGGCTTACTGCTATATCTTTTCTCTTGTTTCTTCATGTCAATTCTGGTTGACATGGTACTAAAAAGACCAAATGCTTGCATGAATGAATTTCTATTTAACACAAGCAGATTAGTGCCATCTTCCCTCTTGATGGTCTTTTTTAGGACATCATAATGGTTAGCCAATTCTAGAAATAGGTCAACATCAAGGAAAAAATCAGGCACTAATAACCTACCCAAACCAGATATCCAAGGGTTTGATACAGGGATAGGCTTATCAGAATTCTTGTAAAAGTAGGTAAACAGAGAATAACCTGTTGTTCCTGGGGTCACTGCATCTCTGATGTCCATGAAGTCATCTTTGAACTCACCAACATCAATCTTCCTGTTTTGAGTGGACCCTGGCAGCAGTTGTAGAAACTCATCTGAGAAGCTATGTTTTCCCTTTTGCTCCTCTCCACTGCCTCCACTGGTTGAAGCCACACTCATAGAAGTACTCATGTTTGTAGGTACTTGAATCTTAGACAGGATGATATTGAAACAAATCTAAGATCACAACTCTATATATCTCTTATAAATTTCAATCACTCTACACTGCTATAGCTCTAAATATCACCTTTTGCTCTGAAATTGTAAACTCGGTGAATAAGAATGAATGCACACTCCTCTATTTATATCCATAAGATTTAGAGTACATGGCTCAAAGTTCAGAAATGTCAGTTCTGCCATTAAGTTTACATGCCGTGAAATGTTCAAAAACCTAGCCGTAGTTGAGCGAGGTGACAGGAAATCAAATTTAAATCATGAGAATTTTGGCGCAATCATAAAACGGTTAAGACAGCTGACATGGCACTCTGTGATTCATCCTTTGTCATACATCTCAGCTACCTTTTGTACACAGTAATAAAAAATTCATGTATCTGATTGGCTGCCGGGTGATCTCCTCTGTCACGTCATCCACTTGGCGCCGCTTTTGTAGATCCTATTATCTGGCGACCTCGCAACCTCATAAAGTCTCTTTGTCGCAAGCACTTTTTCTTAACCATGGTCTAATCTTCAGACTTGGCGACAATGGTCTTTCTTTACCCTGGCTAACCCAAGTATTTTTTGCGATCAGGCGACTATAGCAAAAATCTAAGTCGCGCAGAGTTAACCTTAACCAAGCATTCTTCTTCAGACTATGCGACAAACCGCTAGCTTTTAACATTTCATAGTTATCGCCAAGTCGCCAGAAGCTTATTTCTTATTTCAAGATAACACGACAGCCTTCAGTCGCTGAGTTGGGTGATCCTGTGTCTTTACCTTTTAACTTGAAGCACGTGCCCTTTTCTGTTCTCAGCGACCTTGCGACATACCTTAATCGCTTAGTCGGAAGGACTTTTTCCCTGGGGCACTTTTATCACGAGACTTCGCGACCACCGTTAGATCTCTTTACTTGTTCATCGAACGGATGTAGCATAATTGCCTTACATTTGCTCATGCCCCTAAATTATCAGGAGACTTCGCGAATGAGGGAAAACATACCTTAGTCTTGTTATCGCGTGATCCATTTTATTCTTCTAGCGATTACCCGACAACCATTAGCTCTCTGACAGATGTCATCTTTTCTTTGGTCCATGTAACACTTTATGAATAACTGAGTCATCACCCCTTTTCTAGCGACATCCCGACTGAGTAGTTTTACTAACATCAAACAGCTAGTCGCGAGGTCGTGAATGTTATCTCTTAACCACCATTTAATCACGAGACCACGCGACTGAAGAAAGAGCTTAACTGTTTGACTGAGCTGATCTAGGGACCATGCGACATGAAGTGAATCGCAAAGTTGGAAGACATTCCTTTGACTTGCCAATTCTTCTCGCGATCACCCGACTGAAGTGGGTCCCGTCTCTTTTAAAGCTTCATAACATGAGTTCAAGCGACAACCCGACTAAAAGGAAATCGCTAAGTCTCGATACACTAAGAGAATATTCCATTTCTTAACAAGACTACACGACACAAGGCAAAAGCAAAGTCGGGAGATGTTTTAGCATATTCGATTCTGGTAAAGCGATTAAGCAACCTGACTTAAAGCACATGCTTTAAGTAACTTTAAAAAGGTAACGATGAAATATAAAGACATGGCCTAAGGTTTCAAAATACATCATTTTAACACTTGGTTGCTAGGGTTTTCAGGGTTTTGACAACTTGGGTAAGGGTTTAGCATGAAAACCTGAAAAATTTCACAGAAGGCTAGGCAAGGAACAGAGCAAAACAACAAAAATGAGAAATGCAACCAACACCAGTAAAACAAAAACTCAGAAAAATGCACCCTCATGTTGCATTACTTATCAAGGCTGAATTGGAAAAGTTACTCAAAGCTAGATTCATCTGAGCTATTGATTATGCAGAATGGATATCCAACATTGTACCAGTATCAAAACCAGACAAATCCATCAGAGTCTGCACTGATTTTAGGGATCTCATCAAAGCATGTCCAAAGGATGACTTTCCTTTTCCTAAAATTGACATGATTATAGACATGACTGCTGGGTATGAAATGTATTCTCTCATGGATGGTTTCTTGGGGTACAACCAAATCAAGATTTCACCAGAGGATCAAGAAAAGACTGCCTTCACATGTGCCTGGGGAACATTCTATTGGAATGTCATGCCTTTTAGTTTGAAAAATGTAGGAGCTACCTATCAGAGAGAAATAACAACTATAATCCACGATATGATGCACAAAACCATGGAAGAATATGTGGATGATACCCTTGCTAAATCAAAGAAACAATCCCTGCACCTACAAGATTTAGGCCCAATCATGGATAGAATGGAAAAGTCTAAATTACGGTTGAATCCTAAGAAATGTGCATTCAGTGTTACCTCTAGCAAGCTATTGGGTTACATTATCTTAGCTAAAGGCATAGAAGTCAATCCTGAAAAGGTGTGAGCGATACTAGAAATGTCACCTTTCAAGAACATAAGTCAAATGAGAACACTCCAAGGGAAAATCCAATCTATCAGAAGGTTCATCTCACAGTTGGCTGACAAAGCACAACCGTTTACCAAGACTCTGTGCAAGGGTATTACTTATCAATGGAGTGAAGAATGTGAAAAAGAGTTTCACTCAAATAAAAATGTACCTGGCTAACTCACCATTCCTCATGCCACCTCAATAAGGAAAACCATTGATTCTGTACATTTCAGCTACCTCAACATCACTAGGGGCACTGCTAGCGCAAGAAGATGAAGACAAGAAAGAATGTGCTATATACTATATCAGTAGAACATTGGTGTCATATGAGATAAATTACTCTATGATCAAGAAAGCATGCCTGGTAGTGGTCTTTGCATCTCAGAAATTGCATCACTACATGTTGGCTCACTCTTTCAAACTAGTGGCTAAAATTGACCCTTTGAAGTATCTCCTAAGTAAAGCTACCCTCACTAGAAGATTGGCTAAATGGGTTATGATTCTTAGTGAATTTGACATAGAATATATTGAGTGTAAGGAAATCAAAGGGCAAGCAATCATAGATCAATTGGCTGATGCTCCACTATAGGTTGAGGAACCAATCAATGCTGAGTTCCCAGATGGATCAATTTTGCACATCACTCACAGATCCTAGAAATTTTTTTTCGATGGATCCTTCATGCAACAAGGTTTAGGTGTAGGGATTTTTTTTCTGACTCCTCAAAACCATTCCATTCCAAAGGCATACAAGCTCATGTTTCCTTGTATAAACAACATAGTAGAATATGAAGCACTAGTAAATGGAATGAAACTGGCTCTTGAATGGAATGTTTCTGAGTTACATGTCCATGGTTACTCTCAATTTGTAATCAACCAAATCGATGATGTATACTAGACTAAGGATGAAAAAATCATGCCTTATAAAAAAATGGTTGATGACTTTAAGAAATATTTCACTTACATTACATTTCAACAAGTCCCAATGGTACAGAACAAAGAAGCTGATGCCATGGCTACACTAGCTTCCTCATAGAAACAAGAGGATGATTTTTATTATGAGTTCCTAGTGGAAGAAATCCATTTCCCTTCCTACAACTCCCCTGACTCCCAAATGGTCTGTTTAGTCATTGAACAAGAATCCTCCTGTTATCACCATGTCTACTCTTACCTGCACCATCAGGTCATTCCTGATGGACTAACCAGAAATGAAAAATGACACCTCATCCACAATGCCTCATGGTATGTTCTTGTGGCCAACGATTTGTATAGGTGAGGATTAGATGGTACTTTACTTAGGTGTCTAGAAAAAGAAGATTCCAAACATGCATTGTTTGAAGTCCATGAAGGAATTTGTGGTTCTCATTCTAACAATCTGACTCTAGCCCAAAAACTACTTAGAGCAAGGTATTATTGGCCATATATGGAGAAAGAAGCTATCAAGTTTGCAAAATCTTGTAAGAAACGTCAGCTGCATGATAATCTTATACACGCTCCAGCAAGGGAGCTCATTCCTTTTGTAACACACTAGCCCTTTCAACAATGGACATTTGATCTCATTGGGCAGATTTATCCCTCATATTCTAATGGACACAAGTTCATTATTACAGCTACTAAGTATTTAACCAAGTGGGTTGAGGTGGTCCCACTCATTAAAGCGACTGGACAGTAGGTCTCACTGTTCATTCTAAACTACATCATTTGTCACTATGGAATACCTTCCTCCATCATCACTAACAATGGAGGTCAATTTAAGAACAACACCATGGATGAGTTGTGTGAAAAATTCAAAATCACACAACATTGTTCTTCAATATATTACCCACAAGGTAATGGGCAGGCTGAGGCCTCAAATAAAAATTTGTTGAAAATCTTACATCGTACAGTTAACAAGTCTAGAAGGGATTGGCACCTAGAGATCAATCCTCCATTATGGGCTTATAGAATGAGCATCAGAATGCCTACAGGGGCAACCCCATTTTCATTGGTATATGAGGCAGAAGTAGTATTACCGCTAGAGGTAGAAATCCCATCTCTTTGGGTTTCTTTGTGCAGACTTGTACCAGATGAAGAGTATAGAGTTTTGAGACTCCAAGAACTAGAGCTGCTGGACGAATGTTAGAAAGTAGCCTTTGATCACCTCAGAGCTTATCAAAAAAGAATGTTAAGAGGATACAACAAGAAAGTCAAACCTAGAGAACTTCAGGTGGGCGACCTTTTTTTGAGAGAAAATCCTTGCAATTAGTCACATAGAGAACAAAAGGGGAAGTTTGAACCCAACTAGCTGGGTCCTTATATCATTACTGCAACATTTGGCTCTAGAGCCTATTGACTCTCTACACCTGAAGGAGATCCAATTTAAGAGCCCGTCAACACTCTCCATCTGAAAAAGTTCTACACCTAAGGCATTCTTGGTGATCAACACCATGTACATAGTAATGTCCTAAAAAAAAATCTAAAAATTGGAAAAAGTCCTAAAAAAAATGATCATCTTGGTGAAAACCTAGCAATAGGCGCCTTGATATATCAATCAAAAAAATTAAAAAATGGAAAAATACAGAAAAATTGAAAAAGCAGAAAAAGTGCCTTGGTGAAAACTTGGTAAACAGGTGCCATGGTAGCAAAAATAGAATCTCTACCAAGTAGGTGAAAACTTGGTAAACATGCACCTCTTGTACTCAACGCTCCATCTATCAATGCTCAGTCTTGGCATCAATCCTTTGCTTCAGTTTGTACATATCTTTCAGTCACTTTCATGACACTCTGGTTCTTCTGAGTACCCTCCTAGCTTGAGACCGATCCAAAGTCATAACCTGGGGGAAATCAAATCGGATTTGTCCTTGCAGTATGATTCAAGTCAGTTATCATCGTCTGCTACTTGGGGCATGGGTCCCCAATTTGAGCACATCTTTGGATTACACTAGAGTCAATAATCTTGTCATTTTTGAAGGACAACTCGCTACTGACCCAAACAGGTGTTTCTCAACACCACAATCAACAGTGTTTCTTAACACTATCTTTGGATGTGTCTATGTTTCTTAACACACATTGGAAAATGAAAACATAAACAACAGATTGATGGAAATAAAACACAAAGCACTCACAAGCACAACGATGTTTCTCAACACCTCATACATATACACATCCAAAAAATTTGAAACTGGCTGAAGTATGCTGAACTTTTATTCGTATGCTGTCTATTTTCATTGATATTTGTTAATCTTTTCTTTGTCTACTGCTTGTTGGTGTGGTCCTGATGATCCAACAATTTTAAATAAACTAGGTGTATGTGGTAAGAGATCCTACATTAAGGTAGAAAATCTTCACATCCCTCGATCCTATTTATTTGTACGCCAAGGTGAGGTTAGAACTATCTCCTTGAATGTTATTACTCTATTTGTTTACATAAGATCACACTCATGGTTGTCTTGGCTTTGAATGCCTCAATACTGGTGTAATCTTGCAACATCAACTAGAAATGACGTTTAGGTCATCTCGGCTATTGTGCCTTGATGCTTATGTTGGTTTCCCATATCTCATCTGATGAAAGTCATATTCATATTCTTATGGTCGCAGTGGCATTAGTTTCGATTGTATGGACTTTGATGTTCCAAAAATGCTCAATGATGAAAATCTTCAACTGCTAAAGCTCAGTGACTACACCTTAGGTTGCATTCATGTTATTCTTGCATTTTCATAGTGATGAAATAAGCATAATAACTGTATATCTATCCAATGTGAAGGATCTGAGATTCTAATTGATCAATTTTTCTCATCGTCAAGTGGTCATTTGTATGTGGACATGATACCCCTTTCTTAATCAACTGTCCTGATTCTATTTTCAGGATCAAAATCAAAATCTGCAGCTGACTACTTGTGCAACCAATGGAAATCTCTCATGATTTTCTTCTAATCAATCCGTGTATCATACTTTTGGTCAATCTCGGTCAAACATGACCTCTCATCAAGTACATCTTTTGTCTGACCATGTGGGACCCCTTTCTAATCAGATCAATTTCTTCCTAAATTGTCTAATCAATTGAATTTATTCTCATCATTGGCGCACCTAGCCATATTTCGATTTCACTCCCAAGGGGGCAGGATCAGGACATCAACATTCCAGTGAATACATCCTCAATCAAAACCCCATCGCTTGGGACATCTCAACTTCATCACATCAAATAAAGTTGAGATCATCTTAAATCAAAGGCAACCTAATCAATGGTCTTATACAGTGGTGAATACACTCAAAACCAGACAAGATTGGTCTTATACAGGCTATTCATTATTGAAACTAGATACATTGATCAAATTGGCTTCATCGCTTCAAATCAAATCAATTTTCTTGCTAATCAAATATCTTAATGATAATCAGTTTCATCGCTTCAAATCAAACTGGTTATTCATTCAAACCAATCAAAAAGGTTTCAGAGTTCTTAACAGATGTTTAGTTTCATCGCTTCAAATCAAACTAAGCATTCTATTTATATCTTTGGATCGATCTTTGTCCTATCAAGCTCGAAGTCGGTCTTCTTCTTCAAAAGAATGGTTTCATCGCTTCAAATCAAACTATTCTGGGTCTTCTTGCTAACAAGTCTTTGATCAATGCACTGATCGCACATCAACTCAAAGAGGGGAAAATCTAATCACCTAAAAATGGTCACCTAAACCCTAGACCCCCAATCTCAACATTTAATCAAGAAACCCTAATCTTGATTAACCCTAAGTCCTAAATCAAATAGGCAATTATCAAATTCAAACTTATCTAACCTAAACCCTAGGTCCTAATCGATCATCTTACTTGATTAATTAATTAATTACTAAAATCATATTACATTGGCAAATATATCGTATGTTAATTATTAAATTGATATTCTGATATATTAATTAAATAAAAATTACAAAATTGCCAATTAAATCAAAAAGGGATTAAATTAATTATAAAAACATAAATGTGCATTCAAAATCAATTAATTTATTAAAAATGCAAATGACATCATCAAATTTAGTTGACTAATTATCAAAATGGAAATAATCCAGTTCCACTCAGTTAACTAAGTCTCATCTGTTTATCATTTTGGAAACATTTCAGTTAACTGAAAACTAATTTTGGAAGTTTCCAAAATAACTGATCAGTCAGTTCAGTCAACTGAATCTCTCGACCAATCGAATCACTTGCACATGGATTGTGCTTCTTCAATCGAATCTAAGCCACTCTTTTTATTTGATCTCAACCATTGATTCAAGAGAGATTTCTATACAGGAGAAACTCTTTTCCTTCACAAAGGATCCTACTTTTTGATTAAAGTTATTATACTATATTTTCATTTTAGCTTTCTTGCATGTTTTAGCTTTCATTTATCTAGAATTTGTTGTTTACTCTTATGCAAGCATGCAAACATAAATTTAGAGAACACTTTCAATTTGGGTTTAAAATCGAATATCTCACATTTCAATTGGTGTTCTAAAATTGAATTCTAACTAGCCTGGATTAACAACAATCTGAATTTGCATTTGCATTTAGATTAATCAATGGTTTACTTTCAGCATATAGCTTGTTAAATCCTTCATTTAGGTCTTCGGTATAGGCACTGAGCTTGCAATGATCTGAGATCAAGCTCATACTCCTACCTTTTAGAAGGCAATAGGTCGACTCTTTTAGACATACAGGATGAATTATAGAATATTCATTTCTGTATGCAACTGAAGTACAATGACCATGTTGAAGCGTACTACTAAAGTATAGGTCCACTTTTAGCACGCACAACTTCAACCCAATAGAAATCATAGTTATTTATTTGAACATTAAAATAGATTGACCTTTTACCTCTTACAATGCAAGGTGTATTGTTTCCAAACCTAACCACACAACAATCAAATTCATCTAGCTTTATGAACTTACTTTTTTCATCGGCTATGTGATGTGAGAACCCACTATCAATGAACCATACATTACCATATTTCATGTGTGAGACCAATGATTTCTAATCTTTAGAAGCATATTCTTTGACACAACAAACACTATCACCTCTTCATCATTTTCATTAGATTCTTCATCAGTCACACCTTTATCTACTGCAACATAGCATTGTTTCCTTTTCCCTTGAGACTTTTGATCTTCTCTTTTTGTACACCATTAGGACACCTGGCAGAAATATTTCCTATCTTTTTACATAAAAACATTTGAAAGGTAACTTTATTTTATACTTACCAATACCTCTATGTAGTCTTCTTGCAAGTAATGCTTCAAGTTCTTCTTGCTTCTTCTCTTAATCTAAAGATAGATTCAAGTCCCCTATTGGCATTATGCTACAGTTTTGGAGATGATATAAAGAGCGGTCATGAGTGGATGTATAATTAATTATCCTTGATGGAAGTGTATTCAAATATCATGATTATAGTGATTGGTATGCATTGCACATGATTTCTAAAGAAAATATCAACTATGTATGCTAACTGATGTTCAAGAAGAACAATATTAAATATATTGTGGTAGCTGTCGAGTTAAGGAAAGATTCAGATATTTCACTTAGAGACATAGTATGTATATTGTATAAGGAATCTATGATTCCAATCACAACTTATTTGGTTGAGCTGTGATAAAGGTTTTAGTGTCACAGTTACAAAGATAGGTAGGACTCTTATGTTCTTGATCAACTGGTCACGTGATTAAAGATCAGTGAGTGGTAAAGTATATGCAATCATTTATAATGATATTATGACATTGAATAAATGTTATACATAAAATTTAATTGTACCTACATGATCTATGCAAGAATTTAAGACATATTTAAAGGATTACATTGGAGAAGTAAAAATGTGTTAGTTATCTTGGAGACATAAAAGTTTAGATCTTATCTTGACCTAATACAGTCATGGTAAATAATTTTTATCGTCAAGATTATAAAATGGACACATAATTCTATCATGGGAAACCAATTTGAAGATCATTTTCAAGTCGGTGTAAGTTTTTTATTTAACGAATCAGAGAAAGAGAGTTACAATTTATTGTTAATAAAGTTGTTGTTGAAATTTTTTTGGTGATCAGGGTTTTATGATTTCATATTGAAGTAGTTATTATAGAGAAAAGAGAATATATAGAGTATATAATATAGAAAGATGAAAAGGATCTGATAAGAAATCCATTTCATTTTATAGATAAACAATCTTGTTGTCACCTAACAGTTGCAGCAGGTCAAATCCTCTAACAAGGTGAACTCTAATAGGTTCTTTTTTGTAAATCCTTTAATTGGAGGACTTATTTATTGAGGTTTTGAATCCTCTAGCAAGGTAGGTCATAGCTGATCTTATTTTACTCTTAATAGTGTGTTGGTGCTCTAAAATTTGGCACAAATTTGGAGTGACCATGTTAATGACATACTTTGCATATTATTATCTTATGGCTTGAGTGTTTTCAAAGCTTGTTTCAGAGGCTACTTACCATTAATGAATTCAATTTGCAAGATCATGAAAGTCAATTTTAAGTAGTTTCCCATTGGGTAATCCAATTTGCATAGTTGATTGAAGTTTGGTCTTTCAAAAATTAAAGTGGCATTCAAGTGTGTTGACTGTGGAAGAAATTAAAAAAAAAAAAAAAAAACATTTCAAATGACAATAGAGAGCATGCTGTGCCCAGCCAAGGAGGAGAGGTTTTTAAAAGTTTTAAGATTTAAATTGCAAAGTGAATCCATAGAGAGGGATGTCCAATCCTATGGAAGAGATTGGTGGTTTTAAAAGGCAAGAAGACAAGGCCATTAATGAGCAGCACTTGGAGGAAACATTCAGAAATTTTGAAAATGCAAGAACACAGCCAGCCGCGTTTTTGGTCATATCTCAAAAACTACGATCTAGGTTGGGCTAAATTTTGGATATGTTTGAGACGAACATGGAAGAAATATACAGTAAAAATTTTAGACAAATCTAATTGAAACGCAAAAGTTATGGCTCTTTGAGTATTGGCAGCAATAGCAAAGTTTCAAAAATGCACAGAGATATATCCCACATGCATGGGGCTATGAAAGTTTTCAGTATTCATATACTCCAACACTTAGTATATGATTTGAAGAAAGAACCAAGAGGCCATTTGGTGGCTCTCTTGGTTGAAATTTCAAAATTCTTGTGGGCCCCATTATTTTGGAATGAAAATGCATAAAGTTAGTCTCCATGCCTCCAAGTCTCCAAGTCTCCAAAGCCAAGAAAATCATCTAGAGACTTAGAGACTAAAGGTAGTCTCCATATCTCCAGATCGAACCATGGTTAAGAAAAATTTTATGAGACTTAGAGACTACATTGTGTAAAGTAACTATAGTCAAGGCATGGTCAAGGTGCAGTCAAGTTAAGCTCATTCAAAGACTTAGAGACTAAAGGTAGTCTCCATGTCTCCAGATCGAACCATGGTTAAGAAAAATTCTATGAGACTTAGAGACTACATTGTGCAAAGTAACCACAGTTGAGGCATGGTTAATGGTTGAGTTAAGTAAAAGTAGTCTCCATGTCTCTAAGTCTCCAAGTCTCCAAAGCCAAGAAAATTATTCAGAGACTTAGAGACTAAAGGCTTGTCTCCAAGTCTCCAAATCAAATCAGAGTTGAAGAAATATTTTAGAGACTTAGAGACAATGAGAAAAAGGTTGATCATGGTTAAAGTGTAGTTAAGGTGCGGTTAAGTAAAGATCTAGAGACTTAGAGACTAAGCTACTCTCCAAGTCTCCCAACAAACTAATGGTTAGCAAAAAGATCATGAGATTTAGAGACTAAGTTAGTCTCCAAGTCGCCAAATAGATTGAAGGTTAAGAAAAGGATCTAGAGACTTAGAGACTAAGTTAGTCTCCAAGTCTCCAGATAGACTCAAGGTTAAAGGAATTATTTAGAGACTTAGAGACTAAAGACTTGTCTCCAAGTCTCCAAATCAAATCATAGTTGAAGGAATTATTCAGAGACTTAGAGACAAAGAGGAAAAGATGACAGGGGTTAAAATGTGAGTTAAAAGGCCATTTTAGAGTAGCACATCAGCATACGTCAAAATCTAGTGGATTCTAGGAGAAAAAGGCATAAAATAGAAGTATAAAGGGAGAAAAAGGCATAAAATAGAATTATAAAGGGAGAAAATGCATAGATTTCAAGATTAAAATGATTTAAAATGTTATAGTTTGTGCATGAAATATTATAAGGAATATAAAATCAGATTTGCATAAAATATTAAATCTGTGTAGTCTTTTCTATAGTCTATGTGCAGATTTTTTTTATTTTTCAAAGATTTGAAAATGCATTTCGTGAAGAATTTTCAACACAGAGGAAATCAGATTTTTTGCAGAATAATAGCAAATTTGGACAGAATGAAAATTAGATTATGGAGATCAGATTTGCACAGAAAAAAAGATAAAATACATATATTTTATTTGCAAAATTAGATTCATATTTGCTTTCCTAGAGATTTTTTTGAAAAAGAGTGAAATCATATTTTCTTAGATTAATATCAGATTTGGAAAGCTTCTCAGTGGCATAATGAAATAGTTATAATGAGGATAAAATTAGATTTTAAAAAGACAAGTGGAGATAAAAATTGATTAAATCAATCAGATATTTTGAAGACTTGAAATGCAAGTAAAATCAGATTTTTGAAGTCACCGAGAAGGATCAAATTTTTAGAAAAGAAGGAATGAGTGCAAATCAGATTTGAGAGAAGGACAGGTGTTTGCCAGACATAGTTTTTAGGGTTTCTTCTCTTCTATATATCTTCTTCTTTTCTCAGTTGTAAGGGTTCCTTTCCTCTGCTCTGTTCTAGTTTTTTTCTGTAGATGCCCAGAGCAGGTCCCTGTTGGTCTTGTGGAAATTCTATTGTAAGTTATACTTCTATGTCTTTGATATTCTAAAGGCTTATTATCTAGATGTGTTGAAAGAGAATCCATTAATAGAATACAGTGTAGTTTTCCCTCTTTCATAGTATCTTGTCTCTTTGCATTTTGTTTGTGCTCTAGTGTATTTTACTTGTAAGGCATTTGAAATACACCTGCTACAAGGTAGTTTGTCTAATTATTTATGAGTTCCTTTCAAGGAGAGGACTAAGTTTCATAGATGATTTCAGAGAGAAATTTTTTTTGATAAATATTTGATGCAGATGTATGTATATGAGAGGATAGTTTGTAAGGCACTCTATCTTAGCTGCATGTAGTTTGTAAGGCACTCTATCTCAGCTGCATGTAGTTTGTAAGGCACTCTACAATATCTCTATTGGTTTATTGCTGCTGATACATGTTTTCATTGACTCTTTGCCTGAGGGATAGGCACTGGTCTAGGATATAGTTTGCAGTTTGTTCCTCATCCAATATCAAAATCATTTCAATTAAATATACTTCTGTTACTTAGAACAAATGAGTTGAACTCATTAGGGACTCATATCAACAGGATAGTGTCCATTTTAGTGATTCCTTGGAGAGTGAATCAACTAGGTTATCCCTCCTTAAAAGGAAGAAGGATGAAAATCCTTGTATCATTGGTTTATGCTATATTTACAACCGTGGTTTGTCTTGTTAAGTTTTGCATTTGGTTATGCTTGGTCATATGGAGAATGTTTCATAAGTTGGTTCAATAACTCCTAATGGAAAATAAGTGTCCACATTAATATATACTGTGTAATCAGTCATCATAAAGAGGTAAAACCTGCCTAAGTATATGTGGAGCTCAAAAACAAAGAAGGATCTTATCCAATCCTTAGCAATTAGGATTTTCTTGTATCTGAATCAGTATTATAAGGCACAATGTTCAAGTAGTCATTTCAAGCACTGTGATTCATGCAAGAAAAATCCCTAACAAATTGGCAAATCTACTGGGGATAAATAAAAGGGTAGCATGTTTAAGATGTTCAATTCCTTGCTTTGTTCAAGTATCCCAGAGTTTGGTTAAGAGAGATAGTTATAGAGTCCGGATTTCAAAAGAAAAGATATATTCCTTATGATTTATAAAGTGAGTCAAGTCTGTCTGTTGTTTGCTGCAAAGTGTCTAAATTTTTTTAGTTTCTCCAAGATGGTATCAAAAGGATCTCACTACTGGTGAGTCGCAACTCTGAGTTCTCTGATTTGCACCAGTGTGCATGTTAAAGAAAGACTACAAAAGAAGGTGGACTTGCAGCAATAGTGGCAGTAGATTTTTGGGATCATATGGCTATGGACGTAGCCAAGTAAGGAATCAATAAAGGGCTTTATGTGTGGTGTATGTGAGATTGATGATTTGAAGAAGTCAGAGCTGGAAAAAAGATCTAAGCCAGTTGCAAATATTTTTCTCTGCAACAAATTGGCAACTTTACAATACAACTAATTTGGAGGTGTTTTCAAATCATATATTTGTAGCAGCTCAAGTGCATCCAGGTATTTCACAAAGTTTTGATAGTTTTTCTTATTAAGTGATTGTAGCACTATATCAAAAAGGATAAAGGTGTAAAAAAGAGGTTTACATATTTCATGTTTTACTTACATTTTTGAAAAATTTGAAGGAGATATGTATTTGAAAAGTGGCAGTTTGTAATATTTTTGACTGCTAAGATGTCACAATCTAGTGATTGGAGGGGTAGTGATTTGTTTGGGGAAATTATTTTTGAGGGTATCTATGGATATTCGAATCATATTCCATCAAAGGCTAGGGAGTGTTTGCCAAATTTTACTGGTTTTGGTGAATAGTCAGCTGAAGATCATTTAGAAAGGTTTGCTGACTTGGTAGACAACCATAAAATTTCACATGAGGATATATTGATGAATTTTTTTGTAATATCCTTAGTTGATGTTGCAAGAAATTGGTTTATGAATCTACCTCATGGCTCAATAGAATCCATGGAAGAATTAGAGGCTTCTTTTATTAAAAGATTTAATGATTTTGAGCAGCATAGTGATATAGAGCAATATAATGAAGAAGAGCACAGTGAAGAGCATGACATATCTAAATCAAAAGATCTTATATCAGAGTTTGAGCTTGTCAAAGCAGAGATAGATATGTTGAGGCAAATGCTTTGAGAAAAGGTTGTGCAACTTTTACAAGGACACATGAATAGAGAAGAAAGTGAATCACCAAATGATTTCTACATAAGATTTACGGATAAGCTAAAAGGCTATGGTATCATTTTTTGTCCTCAGGAGTTTGTATGGGTTGAGTTATTTGTCCAAATTTGTTTCCCTCATACATGTAAGTTATCAATTACTCAGAGGGCAGAATTTTCTCAGCAAGTTATAGAATGGATAAAAGGTTTAGAGGATGCTTCTTCTAAAGATATATCAGATGTTGAGAATAATGATATTGAATCTGAAAATTCTGAGATTATTGAAGATGCTAATGATAAATCTGACAGTGAATCTAAATTTAATGATATTGAAAGTGATATAGATGAATATATGTTTAGTGATGATGAAGAGTCTACTACTGGTGAAGATATTGCTGATTATGATATTGATATAAAGCTTTATAAACAAAAAGACAATGAGAAAGATATATGCAACCAGCAAGAAGACAACTATGATGCAGACACGAGTGTTTGTAGTGAGGACCTTACAGAACAAGATATGATTTTAGAGGTTTCACTACAAGACTCCAACCAAGAAGAAATTTGCAGCATCATGCAAGAAGATAGTAAGGAGATGAATGAAGAAGATGACTGTTGTTCCCTTCACAGTGAACAACTTACAGAGATTTTATCTTTTGAGTATCTTAGATACTCAGGAAATGGAAGCTTTGAAATTTCGTGTCCAACACATATTGATTTTGACAAGGAAAGTGAATCAGTGCATTCTGATTTGGACATATGTGATACTGTTTCTTCTTGCACTCCTTCTTCATTAGGCTACAATAAAATTCAGTTTGATTTATTAGATGATGAGGTTTTCAGTGTGGCTTCAGATTCAGTAGATGCGAAAAATCTAAATATGGAGTTAAGAACTGATTTGGATAACAATGAGGATTTTGAATCTTGTCTTGATTTTAAATCTACCTTTGAACCATTAAATGATGGTCAATCAGTGGCTCAAGTTTCATTACCAATATTCAATGTACTTATATTTTCCCTCCCACCCACAACTTAGCTTTGAGTTTGTTTGATGATGATAAGCTACAGGGTGCTCCTATTTTTGATAAAGAGGTTATTGCTCCATGTCCTAAGTTTGATCATATCCAAGGTAACGAGTCTTCTCTGATTTTGCATGATATACAAATGATGGATGTGAATGAACCTAATGATGCTTGCCCAAGCAATATGACAGAGGTTGAGTATCCCTCCTTTCAGTTGAATGGTGAGTTTTTTAGTTGTGGTTTACAGATGAAAGATGATAAATGTTACAGATATCAAAGTATGTTCTTATCTAATGACTGTGACATATATATGCCAAAAACTTTTCATGATAACAAATTGACTAATGTTTATGGAAGCTCATATGAAGAATTTGTAGATTTTTTGTCATATGATGAGTTGATACATGATGATAGTGGATTGGATCAGAAAAATAAGAGTGGCACTATTATCATTATTTTGAAATATGGGGCAGAGAGATTTGTGTTTGACAGAGGCAAGAGTTGATTTCAGTTGTGGGGTTTTGGGTCTCTTGTAGATAATGAACATATTGTACAGTTGCTTTCCCTTTTAGTTGTGTGTTTGCTTTCAGTAAGAGGTTTCCCCATTTTTTGAAAGTTTTGAGAGGTGAAAGTGAAAAGAGGAAAGTGAAAAGAGAAAATCTGATTTTAAGTTTTTGCGTGGTCTGCTACTCCGGAGATCTGTGGTTCTTGGTATAAACTTGCATTTAACCATCCTCAATCAGAGCCACTATTGGTGCTCTCAAATTTGGCACAAATTTGGAGTGACCATGTTAATGACATACTTTGCATATTATTATCTTATGGCTCGAGTGTTTTCAAAGCTTGTTTCAGAGGCTACTTACCATTAATGAATTCAATTTGCAAGATCATGAAAGTCAATTTTAAGTAGTTTCCAGTTGGGTAATCCAAGTTGCATAGTTGATTAAAGTTTGGTCTATCAAAAATTATAGTGGCATTCAAGTGTGTTGACCGTGGAAGAAATTTAAAAAAAAAAAAAAAAACATTTCAAATGACAATAGAGAGCATGCTGTGCCTAGCCAAGGAGGAGAGGTTTTTAAAAGTTTTAAGCTTTAAATTGCAAAGTGAATCCATAGAGAGGGATTTCCAAGACTATGGAAGGGATTGGTGGTTTTAAAAGGCAAGAAGACAAGGCTATTAATGAGTAGAACTTGGAGGAAACATTCAGAAATTTTGAAAATGCAAGAACACAACCAGCCACTTTTTTGGTCATATCTCAAAAACTATGATCTGGGTTGGGCAAAATTTTGGATATGTTTGAAACAACCATTCCAAAAATCTACAGTAAACATTTTAGACAAATCTGAGTTGAAACACAAAATTTATGGCTCTCTGAGTATTGGTAGCAATAGCAAAGTTTCAAAAATGCACAAAGATATATCCCACATGAAGGGGGCTATGAAATTTTTTAGTATTCATATACTCCAACACTTAGTATATGATTTGAAGAAAGAATCAAGAGGCCATTTGGTGGGTCACTTGTTTGAAATTTAGAAATTCTTGTGGGCCCCATTATTTTGGAATGAAAATGCATAAAGTTAGTCTCCATGTCTCCAAGTCTCCAAGTCTCCAAAGCCAAGAAAATCATCTAGAGACTTAGAGACTAAAGGTAGTCTCCATGTCTCCAGATCGAACCATGGTTAAGAAAAAGTTTATGATACTTAGAGACTAAATTGTGCAAAGTAACTACAGTCAAGGCATGGTCAAGGTGCAGCCAAGTTAAGCTAATTTAGAGACTTAGAGACTAAAGGTAGTCTCCATGTCTCCAAATTGAACCATGGTTAAGAAAAATTATATGAGACTTAGAGAATACATTGTGCAAAGTAACCACAGTTGAGGCATGGTTAATGGTTGAGTTAAGTAAAATTAGTCTCCATGTATCCAAGTCTCCAAAGCCAAGAAAATTATTCAGAGACTTAGAAACTAAAGACTTGTCTCCACGTCTCCAAATAAAATTAGAGTTAAAGAAATCTTTCAGAGACTTAGAGACAATGAGAAAAAGGTTGATCATGGTTAAAGTGTAGTTAAGGTGCGGTTAATTAAAGATCTAGAGACTTAGAGACTAAGCTAGTCTCCAAGTCTCCCAACAAACTCATGGTTAGCAAAAAGATCATGAGACTTAGAGACTAAGTTAGTCTCCAAGTCTCCAAATAGATTGAAGAAGGATCTAGAGACTTAGAGACTAAGTTAGTCTCCAAGTCTCTAGATAGACTCAAGGTTAAAGGAATTATTTAGAGACTTAGAGACTAAAGGCTTGTCTCCAAGTCTCCAAATCAAATCATAGTTGAAGGAATTATTCAGAGACTTAGAGACAAAGAGGAAAAGATGACTGGGGTTAAAAGGTGAGTTAAAAGGCCAGTTTAGAGTAGCAAATTAGCATGTGACAAGTGTCAAAATCTAGTGTATTCTGGGAGAAAAAGGCATAAAATAGAATTATAAAGGGATAAAATGCATAGATTTCAAGATTAAAATGATTTAAAATGTTATAGTTTGTGCATGGACTATTAAAAGGAATATAAAATCGGATTTGCATAAAATATTAAATTTGTATAGTCTTTTCTACAGTCTATGTGCAAATTTTTTTTATTTTTCAAAGATTTGAAAATGCATTCCGGGAAGAATTTTCAACACAGAGGAAATCATATTTTTTGTAGAATAATAGCAAATTTGGACAGAATGAAGATTAGATTATGGAGATCAGATTTGCACAGAAAAAAGAGATAAAATACATATATTTTATTTGCAAAATCAGATTCATATTTGCTTTCTTGGAGATTTTTTTGAAAAAGAATGAAATCATATTTTCTCAGATTAATATTAGATTTGGAAAGCTTCTCAGTGGCAGAATGAAAGAGTTATAATGAGGATAAAATCAGATTTTAAAAAGACAAGTGGAGTTAAAAATTGATTAAATCAATCAGATATTTTGAAGACTTGAAATGCAAGTAAAATCAGATTTTTGAAGTCACCGAGAAGGATCAGATTTTTGGAAAAGAAGGAATGAGTGAAAACCAGATTTGAGAGAAGGACATGTGTTTTCCAGACATAGTTTTTAGGGTTTCTTCTCTTCTATATATCTTCTTCTTTTCTCAGTTGTAAGGGTTCCTTTCCTCTGCTCTGTTCTAGTTTTTTCCTGCAGATGCCCAGAGCAGGTCCATGTTGGTCTTATGGAAATTCTATTGTAAGTTATACTTCTATGTCTTTGATATTCTAAAGGCTTATTGTTTGGATGTGTTGAAATAGAATCCATTAATAGAATACAATGTAGTTTTCCCTCTTTCATATTATCTTGTCTCTTTGCATTTTTTTTGTGCTCTAGTGTGTTTTACTTGTAAGGCATTTGAAATACACCTGCTACAAGGTAGTTTGTCTAATTATTTATGAGTTACTTTCAAGGAGAGGACTAAGTTTCATAGATGATTTCAGAGAGCAAAGCATTGTGATAAAGATTTGATGCAGATGTATGTATATGAGAGGATAGTTTGTAAGGCACTCTATCTCAGCTGCATGTAATTTATAAAGCACTCTATAGTATCTATATTGGTTTATTGCTGCTGATACATGTTTTCATTGACTCTTTGCCCAAGTGATAAGCACAAGTCTAGGATATAGTTTGCAGTTTGTTCCTCATCCAATATCCAAATCATTTCAATTAAATATACTTTTGTTACTTAGAACAAATGAGCTGAATTCATTAGGGACTCATATCAGCAGGATAGTGTCCATTTTAGTGATTCCTTGGAGAGTGAATCAACTAGGTTATCCCTCCTTAAAAGGAATAATGATGAAAATCCTTGTATCACTGGTTTATGCTATATTTACAACCGTGGTTTGTCTTGTTAAGTTTTGCATTTGCTTATGCTTGGTCACATGCAGAATGTTTCATAAGTTGGCTCAATAACTCCTAATGGCAAATCAATTTCCACATTAATATATACTGTGTAATCAGTCATCATAAAGAGGTAAAACCTGTCGGAGTATATGTGGAGCTCAAAGCCAAAGAAGGATCTTATCCAATCCTTAGAAATTAGGATTTTCTTGTATCTGAATCAGTAATAGAAGGCATAGTGTTCAAGTAGTCATTTCAAGCACTGTGATTCATGCAAGAAAATCCCTAACATAGTGTACTAATCACTTCTAATAGGGTGAACCCTTAGAAAGGGTATTTGTAGCTCCAAATAGGGAAAACTCATTTACTACAATTATTGGGCTTGTAGGTGTCATCCCCACCATTTTTTCCCCTCTCACAAGGGTTTACATGTGAAACGTATTTGTGTTATGTGTGTTAAAGTTGTGGATGCTTGATATTGTTTGTTGTTATTTATTTATTTCATTCATATGCTTTGAGGTTAACAAGTTGGTAGTGTAGTTAATCAGATTGGTGGTTGGATTAGGTCAATACCTATTTGCACTGACTTAACCCCCCCTCTCAGTCACAATCCATCCAATAATTGGTATCAGATAATAGGCCCTTTTGGTGATAAGTCTAACAGATTAAGGAAAATATCCCTATAAGTCAACATGGATAGATACAAGTATGAACAAAAACTTGAGGATGCAAGCCAAATTATCAATGAACTAAAGGATAAGATGAGGCATTCCCTTGCTAAGAGAAGAGATATTACTGAGAATTTGAGTGAAAGTCAAGACTAAATTCAACATCTGTCTGAAGGAAGTTTATCTGGAGAATATGAGGAAGAACTTGCAAATCTTATGGATAGAAATAATGGACTCAAAAGTGAAGTGGAAAATTTGAAAAGAGAACTTGAAACTCAGTCTATTAGGATGGTAGAAAAAATTGAAAGAAGAAGAGATGCTGATAGTGCCAAGAAAATTGTAGAAGATGCCCTAAAGGTTAAAGATGAAACCCTAACAAAAATGTTGGAGAAACTATTTAGATTAGAGCAGGAGGTTTCTACATTGAAAGAACACTTACATGGTACAAATGAAGATAAATTTGATAGTGAAAGAGAGAATGAAGGGATAAGTAAGGAGAATGAAAAGATAAAAGAATAATTGAAAGCTGAAAATGATCTACTCGATAAATTCAGAAAGAGTTCTGTTAAACTAGATGAACAACTTGGAAGATAGAGGATGAATGGAGAAAAATAAGGTTTAGGTTTTACAAACTTTGAAGCTAGTGAATCTTCTTTCACCAAGGACATACATGATAAAATAAATTAGCACCAAAGGTGAACAACAATAATAGAAAGATAAGGTACAAACTGGTATGTTTTAATTGTCATAAGGTAGGACATAATGCTAACATATTTTAGTTTAAACTGATTGGCTCAAATGTCAGACCTAGAGATTATATTGCTAGATCTGAAAAATATTATGCTAGAATGGATAACTACAATGGTAGATCTTATATATTTCATGTATTTTGTTACTAATGCAATAAATTTGGGTAGAGATCTAATGAGTGCATGATGAGGAAAAAAAACCAATGGTCATATGACTACAATAGTGAGAGACCTATCAATCAAGGTAATTAGTCAAATGTTACTTGTTCTAAATGTCACAACTATGGACATACATCTATGAATTTTAGATTGAGGTCATATAGAGAAAATTCAGGTCCCTAGAATCCAATAGGTATAGTTTGTTATGTTTGTAACAAGGTTTGCCATCTTGCTAGGTTAGGTAGAGAAAGAAAGTATACTAGAGGTCAACCAGTGAAAAATGATGAAAATACCAAAGGGAAAGAAACTGCCAATGCTAATGAAATAAGGAATGATATGAAGAAGACATGGGTGAGGAAAGGAGAATTGAATTTGTTAGAATTAACTAAGCACTCCAAAAGTCCAAGAAATGTGGAGAACCCGTCAGTAAGCTAAATACATTATTTTCTTAGGGGCAACACTTAAAGACAAATGATTTACTGATCCCCTAAGTTCATAAGTGGTTAGATTCATATGTATTCTAAGATGCCTATTTATGAATTAATTATGGTTAGTGAAGATAAAAGTGTTTGTGTTCATATATTGAGTGTTATGTTTTAACCATTGTGGTTAGTGGAAAGCACTATTTTACCATTAGGTCAAATGACTAAATTGTTAAATGTTATATATATGAGAAAGTAAACTCTTTAATAAATTTGAATTCTAACACAATTTACTAGAGAACATTTGGTTACAATCCATAGAGAGAGCTATTTGTGTTTATGGACTAATATTTTATGCAGGAGACTCTAATTGGTATAATCAATGTTATATCTTGAAATAAAAATATATGTACAAGAATCATTATTGTTGTTGTTTAATTGTTAACATCATGGATACCCTAGTTTTGATCGACATCACTGATAAGCCAAGACCCATATTGAAGTTACACTTGATGAAGGAACATGAAAATGATCTAATGGGTGCCCTATCTTCAATACCATATTGTGTAATGTTAACTGAATATATTTGTTTGTTTATTTATTAAAAATTGGAAGAATTAGGAACTGATGACATCTAAAAAAAATTTCTTAAGTTGAGTGATGGTGTGAGGTAAAAGATGAACACATGCATCTGGTTCAAAAAGGTTTTACTTACGTTGCTGAGGAACCTAATGAATTTCATCTGGAATGGATAAGATATATATTAAGTAGAGTACATGATCAATTTATTTGGCTGGATAAACATATCAAGATATAAAAAGAGTTAATCCATAGAGTTACTGGATTTTGAGTGATCGGTGAAGCACCTACTCTACAAACTATTGTTGCAAATCTGGTTACTCCCCTAACCAAATCAAAAAATATCATAGAGCCATGACTATCAAGGATATAACTGACAAGGAAGTGCGATTCACTTCAATGGTGATATGATATAGAGTATATCAATCTAGGTGATTGAATAGTGTATCTAGTGGAGTTGTTCATGTTGCATATAGAATAGTGAAGGAAAATAAAAAATATGATCTTTGTGAAATGTTGAGGAGTCAATTCTTTGTGAACATGGAGAAGATCAAGAATTATAAGAAGCAGCCATTCAAATATGGATCACTCCTGGTATGTATGTTCTTTTACTTTCTGAATCATTTTCCTTGAATAGGTTCTATTACATGGTAAAAGGATAGACCAATAGTAATGCATATTAAACAATGCACAAGGACTCTCAAAAATGATTTTGATTCAATTATGTGGGGTTACTTCAAATATTTTCAAAGTGAAATGTACCTAAGAGAGAATCTCAACCAGTATTATTGAGTATTATAAATATGATATATGTTTTCTAGTAGATACAGATACCTGCATGTTGCAAGTAGTGCAACCTAGAACATGTTGGATACCTACTATGTGTTATGTAGTTGATGGTGATCTAGTCACTATTCATGCTGATTTTTTATTATCTAAACCAATTGATACTTCATCACCTAGGTTTGGAACTTATCAAGAGTCATCATTAAAAATCTACAATGAGTTGATAGCATTGGTAATCCAAAGGAAGATAAAATAAAAAGTTGACAATGTAGCCAAAATAAGTGGCATTCCACCTGAAATGATGACAAGACTTAAAAATAAAATTAAAAGTGAGGAAGCAGGAACATCTGCTACAGAATTCAAGGATACTAGAATTGAATTTGAAGAGGTTACACCTCATAGAGTTACACGGAGTTTAGTACTAAAACAATCTACATCTACTTCCATTGCTTCTATTAAGAATAAGAAAGAGAAAAAGACACCAGAAACTATTCAAAGAACTTACAAAAGAAAAAAATAAATGACATTAGGCTAAAAAGAGTCAAAAAGTAAGAAGGAAGGTAAAGAAAAGGCTAAAGGAAAAAAAGTCAAAATAGGTTCAAAGAAAAAGTCAACTATTGTAGAAACTAATAAGATTGAAAATTTTATAATCCTTGAGAATATTGTTAAAGACATAAAAGAGCATGGAAATATGATAGAAGTATGGACTCACTTTGAAAAGTTTGACAATGAAGAGAAAAGGAAGATTGAAGATGCAATTGTAAAAATTTTACACACTTGTTGCAATTCAATAAACTTTACAAAGTTGTACCTAAAGAACCATTTAATGCAATCAACAATAGATAGAGAGAAGCTCTCAAAATTGAAAAAGTAATGATGGAATAAGAACTTACACTTTTACAACCTGAACTATCTACCAAATAGATAAAGTTGACAGTTGAAGAAATGAGAGAAGAATCTAAGACAAAGAATGGAGTTATAAGAATTCTTATTGGAGATACTCAATCAGTAATAAATGAGACAGTGGATTTATTAACAAAGTTTGTGAATTCTGAGATTGTTGTTGAAGTCAAAACGGTTGAAGAGACAAGGGAAACACAAGAGCGTGCAACTAACGAGATTAATGAAGTCATAGATAATGGTATATCTGATATTCCATAATAGATTATTGAGAAAGAGATAGGTAATAAGGAGGATGAAGATATAATTTCAATAAAGAGACAACTATATCTAACTTGTGAGTGTAGCACAATAAAGAAGACAAAAAAAGGACACTACTAGCTCAAAAAAAGATGAAGAAGAATTTGAAGAAGAAGAGATGAAAACAACTTTTGATATTACTTAGATGAGCCACAAAGAGATATTGAAAATGTCAGATACACTTAGGAAGAAAGCTCAATGAAACAAGTTGAGGGAAAAGAAAAAGAAGGCCAGAATACTTAAAGGAGCCAGAAACATAATCAAGAATTTGGTACCTATTGCGAGATATGGAAAATAAGATAATCCTATTGATCAACTAGGTATGTTGGTCAAGTTTGTTTCTAATCAAGTACCTAACTTGGATAGTGCACATATAGAGTTAGAAATGAAAGAATATGAGAGACATCGAGTTGACAAGTTGAAAGAGACTGTAATAGTGGAAAAAGAGTCACTTACAATTCTAGTGAATAAAATGAAGGAGACTGGTGCATGGGCACCTAGGAGGACAAAAAAAACATGAATACTTAAGGATTCATGAAGACATTAAAGAAAACCAAGATAATTTATGAGGTCTTGAATCCCATTATGGATTTTGGGGGCAATAAATGTAATCAATTTGTAAATGGTCATGAATGTCCTGATAAGGACCTTAGGCCTAAAATCATGGATGTAATAGAGTTTTGATGTCTAGGGAGTCTATGAGATATTAGGAGTGTTTAATAAGATATTTGAAGCCCTTAGGTGGTAGTAGTTATGAATTCTAAGTAGGAATAAACCATTTTATTCAAATTGAAAATTCACATATTCAAAAGTAATGGCTAGTCAACTTTCTGATTCCTATGAGCACATTAAGCACAAGAATAAGAACTGTTAGGAATTCCCTCTATCAATTGCTCCCAATTCCTTAAAAGACATGAAAGTATGCAATTTTCTTGCATTTGAATGAGATTAATGTCCCTTACAATCCCTTTGACTAATTAGGAGTAGGTTTGACCCCATTGGCACCTACAGTAATATTATGGGTAGATACTATGTTCATGAGGCTCACCTAGAGGATCACTGGATGAACTGTGTAGATAATTATGAAGTCCAAATCTGGGACAACTGCATAATGTCCCTTAAATTTTCACAAGATACCCTAGAGCTCAACAATCCACCCAATTTATGGAACATGGAGACAAAAATGTATTGGATCCTCTATACAATGAAGACAAAGTATCTGAAGAGCCATCCTGAATGCAAAAGTAGACAAGGAAGAGAATGAAAGTATAGATTTCAAGGCTATGCATGTGGTGAAAAACACAAAGTATTGGATCAAAAGGCCGTTCAAAATGGAGCTTGTGAAAATGAAACTATAATTAATTCCACCCTCCAAAGGAGATAAGAAAAAGGGAGAGAGGGTAGTAATGCCCATGTTTAAAGAGGCAGCCCCTCAAAAGTCAGAAATAGTATACAGTCATTACTGCGTAGTAGTATATGGTTCAAATCTAAAAGCTAAACTAGAGAAGATGAGAATGACTGGTAGTATATCCCCACCTCCTAATCAATCATAAAGGTAGGCTCCTAGTACAGGTTAGTCTTTGACTATGAAAGTCACAAGACCCAGAGCTACCCAAGAAGAGAAGAGGAAGGTATACAAAAGGAAGAGATCCTCTATATCTCCATAGTTGGAGACATTGAAAGAAGAAGAAGAAGAAAAATATATACCTTTAGGATGGAGAACACAATCAGGGACAACCACTCTTAGAAGAATAGATTCATAAGAAGATGTACCAATTAATGTAGGGATAGGAGCTCAAGAGGAATAGGGATATCACTAGGATTCCCTAGGTCCCAACAAGTTTCATATCTCTAACTTTCATAATATTATAGGATTCAAGGATCAAATGACATACCCACTTGATTAGACTGTGGAAGTAAGTGTGGAGGGACAAGTACCATTGGTCGTACAGGTTACTCTTACTCCTCCTCTGTCCCAATTCACTATCCCCATGGTTGAAAAATCACTCATAGAATTAGACTCAGGGAAGAACATGGATATAGATATGCCTTCATCCACCATAGAGTATGTAGAAATAGACAAGGAGGTAGAGGTACAAGTTACCCTAGGCCTCCCAAATATCTAGGCATCACAAACAAAGAAAGGAGAGTTGCCTAAGGATACACTCATAGATAAGGAGGCTAGGAAGGACAAAAATGCATATCATATTTCATCCACTCCACCTCCCACTCCCACTCCTCCTCTCATCATTCCAAATCATGTACCCACTCCTCCACCTTCCATTAAAATTCCCACTCCACCTATTATTCAAATTTCCATTCCTCCACCTTCTTCTCCCATTTCTTCTTCAAACCCAATTACCCAAGAACCTTTATCCACAAGGTTAGAACCATCTTCATAGGAAAAGAAGAGACATGTAACTGGTCTCTGGAAATAAATATTTACAAGTTTGTTAGAAGATGTGGAATATCCCAAAGATGAGAAGGAAACCACAAGGGAAGAAAGTACCCCTCCTCGTGAGGAGGCACTAGAAGAGCCTAATACCACTCCTAGGGAGAAAAAATAAGAGGCAATGAAAGAGGGGCTAGAGGATGAGGAAAATTATAAGATAAGGGAAGCTTTTGAAAAGGAAGCAAAAGGGGAGAAAGAAATAGAGGCTCAAAATGCAGAAGAGACAAACTCTGTCCTAAAGATTTCACCTTATGAACCAGTCATTACCTTTACTAAAACCACATGGTTAACCAAGGAAATACAACCAAGGGAAAGGGTTTACACCAAGGAGGAGGACACAAAATGGTAGTATTGGGCCAAACCTTCCATAAGGGTGAATCTAGTGCCTTAGCAAGAAAAATGTTCTACGTCACTCAGGACCACAGGGGTCGATGGAAGGCACAAGTTGTAGTAGACACCATCAGTGCTAGTGAGTCATAAATAACTCTAGAAGATTACACTTTTGAAGAGGTCAACCTAGGTGAACCCACTAGAGAAGGGAGTAAAACATTAGAAACATTAGGTTTGGAACATGCCCCTAGAATCATGGACAAGGACAAGGAAATGATAAAATCATTAACAGACAAGAATGAAGAATTGAAGAATTTCATTGTTCTGATTATGTAAAAACAAGTTTTACAAGGACCTGAAACCTTTAAACAAAGTATTATTGATATTCAATAAAGTTCAACAACTATGCCATAGCACCTAGAAACGAGAGCCAAAAATCCTAGCCAACAAAGAACCTAACAAAAAATTCCAACAGATCTTCAAAAAAATAGGGACAACAAAAAAAGAACAGGTTCAAAAAAGGATAGCTACATGCCATCCACAATATCCTATGCCTAAATAACCATTATCTGCATCTGATTAATTGAATTCTTGAGGTCTTCAATATCTTTATCTTCCTTTGGACTTAACTTCCTGGTACTAGCCCGCGTACATTTACTAGGTCCCATGGTATCCTTCACCTCTTTGTCATCCTTTTCCCCTCTGTCCTATTCCAACTTTTCCATCAAGATATTCACATGCCCAGTATACACTTTAATGCTCACAAAATATTGCTCCCCTATCTTGCACACAATATCCTCATGTTTTCCCACCTTGCTATTCAGAATGTGGATATTCCCTACACGATTTTCTTCCACCACATTGTCATTTATGTCCTTCAGCTATTTTTCCATATTGCAAACTTTTTTCAAAATTTTCACCTAGGCTTCAGATCTTCCAACCACATCTTTCATTCCATCCAGGAAGACCGTAATAGGTTTCTCACCAATGCTAATACTTTTAATGAGATTGATCTCAACTTTCATTATTTCCTTTTTCTTTTTCATGTTAGCATTGTAATCTAACATTTTTCCCACCGTAGAGGTAAAATCCACCAGACAACCCTTTCTTTTCTTCATATAATCAAACACATAAAATTTACTTGTTTCCTCATTATCATGGGAATCTTTTGCCTCATACTCTATTGCACCTTTTTCAATTCTTTTGATAGGGTCCTCCTCCATCCTATCATCAAACTTATGATAATTAGTCTCTATTTTCCATGTGGGGGTTTGATCCTCTTCTTTTCCATCATTTTTATCCTCCCTATTCTCTTCCTAGTCATCCTCCCCGAGGTTAACATCAGTATTATTCTTCTTCTCCATCTGATCCTCCTCATCTGAGGACAACATAATTTTTCTCTTGCTAGGGTTTTTACCTTTTTGGTTTCTCTTAGTTCCGCCCATCGCTTCCCCCCATTTTCCTTTCTTAGCCTCTTTTTTCTATTTGTCCTCATACTCTTCATCCTCTATTTCCTTCTTTGTTTGAGAGTCCTCTGCCATAGGCTTCTTCTTGTTAGTCTTGGAAGAAATACCTTTTTTAGCTTTTTTCTTACTTATTTTACTCCCCTCTGGAGTATCATCATCAGTCTCCTTCTCTGTATCAAAGCCTTCCACAACAGTCTTCTTCTGGTTTTTCTTAGACAAAGAGCCCTTTTTAGTTGTATTTTTAGGAGTTTTATACCCCTGAGGGTCTTCTTCATCGTCCTTTGTCTCCTCCTCATACATGCTATCTTCCTCATCCCCTTCTATATCTTCCTCATCCCTCTAATTTTTTTTTAGCAGAGGTCTCTCCACTTTTTTATTTTTTAGAAGATCATAAATTAACAACATAAGACCCTGGTGAGAGGCATGATCACCCTTCAGGTCTTTTTGCAGACTATTAATAGTAAAATCTAATGAACTATTGGTGCTATTTCTTGTCTAAAGTGTGCCTTGTAATTTTTATGAGGTCTCCTATCATTTGTAGTGTCAAGGGTTTTGAAATTGGTATTAATTTTGATTTTATGCCTCTGTAAAATGTGCCTAAACTCTCAACCTATTTGAAAGTGGTAAAAAATGACTAAAAAAACCTAAGTGCCTTGGCCTATTCTATTCCTGCGTTACTTTTTTGGTCACTTAAGTCATACTAAGTTATGTGTCTATGCTGAATAGGTTGCTTTTCCCCTATAGTTTGTAATATCCTAACTACTTTATTAAATCCTAAGTCTCACCATATGGGTCCCTTTAAATCATCACCTTATGTGTCGTGCAACTATGAAAAGATCTAACGGTGTGCGTATCTGCTTATGTCCAAAGTGCATGACATCTAATGAGTAAGCGGATAATCGGTGGTGACATGTGTCTCTAGTGGGGCCGGGCATGTTAAGAGTGACATTTTGTTAAAAGGTAAGCAACTGTTAAAAGATCTAATAGTGTGCGTATCTGCTTATGTCTAAAATGCTTGACATCTAATGAGTAAGCAGATAAGCGGTGGTGACACATGTCTCTGGTGGGGCCGGGCGGTTGTAAAGGCACTCTGTTAAAGGGTGCACAAGTTTCAAAAGATCAAACAGACCACTTATTAGCTTAAAGGGAAAGTGCATGAAATCTAACAAGTAAGTGGATAAGTGGTGCTGACATCTGGCAGTTGGTGGGCCCAGGTATATGCAACTTGTGGGATGTTAAGCTTTAGTTAAGTTGTTTAGCATCTGATAGCTTGCTTATTTGATTATGTCTAAAATGCTCGACATCTAATGAATAAGCAGATAAGCGGTGCTGACATGTGTCCTCAGTTAACAATTGTTTTCAGGAAATTAAGATGGCCATCTGATGCAAAGAATAGTTCCCTGAATGAATGGTTCAAATTCAAAGTTTAAAAAAATAAGTTGTAGAGAGCCGTTAAGCCATGAAATTGAAGCTGGCGAATTAATTACACAATGTGTGGAAACTCCAGTCGAATTCAATTCAAGAGACTGATTTGATTGAGGCTGTAAAATGATTAAGCTGACTACTGTCTAAATCATTCACCAAAACCATTTACGCAAAGATAGAATTGCAAAAGAAAACCAGCTTCAAGCGAATTCTGTGCAGAACAAGTAAGTTCACTGATTCATTAACCATTCCAATTGAGATAGAATTGCCGTTCAAAAAAGGTTTTAGAACTCCTGTTTCAGAATCTAGTTCTAGTCTTGATAGAAAACCATTATAATGGCCCCTAGAGCTAAGATCACCAGATAGGTTGACTACCAGAATCAGAATGTTAGGGACGATTTACTACAGCAGTTACTGTTGTCTTCGGGAAATGCCATCCAAGCCAAGAAAGCAATACCGCAGCATCCCCGCTTCAAAATTAGGGAAGGGCTATATGATTTAGGAAGGTGGGAAAGGAATGCCACCACAAGTTTTGATGCCTTGGCTCTGTTTAGAGCAGCTTATAGTCAGAGAAAGACCCCCACCCCAGATTGTAATATTTGAGAACTAGATGTTGGTAAGCTAATAGAACCTAGTGTCTTCATGGACACTGATTTGGTCATTCTAATAGAAAACACTTATGACAAGGTGTCTAGGGTTGTTAGAGATACCCAGGGAAATGTAATACTAACTATAACAATAGATGAAATCAGAAGAATTTTCAAGTTGACTGATACTTCCCAGAGTATGGATGATATTTACCTTGAATATTTCAAAGAAATATACAATAACCAGAGGGATTATTACAGAGGTGAAGTGGTGAAGGGATATGCAAGAAAGATAGGAGATTTAGTTGTAATAGGGCCAGGAACCATAAAACCCTTAAAAGTAGATTTCTTCATTGGCAAAGCTAGAAAAATGTACAGTTCCCTGTGTAATGTCTTTGGGATAAATGAGGAGGCAGCCATGCCAGTCTAGATAATGTTGATTGTGGTTCAAATTCTACATCCCCATTCATCAGTAGTGTTTGATTATGCATCCTATATTTCTTAGGAGATGCATGATGGTTTGTCAGGGATCAAAGATGGCAATATACAAAAGCCTAGGGGTTGGTATTCCCTTATGATGCATATGTTCTTATTTAACAATGCAGATTTCTTTGAAGAAGAAATGGAATTGGAGAAATTCCAAGATGATGAAGAGTTTCCTGTTTAGATGTGGAGTGCAGACTTGTCCTGGGATAGAAAGAATGAAAGTTATGTATACTTTGACAAAGTTTTTGCAACCAGACTTAAGTCATTGTTAAGCAACCAAATTGCAAGAATTCATAATGAAATATTGATGCTATTAAGGCCTATGGAGTATGCCCCTGAGTTGAAAATTGTTCACAACTGGGGAGATTTGATATTATACCCTTTTGCCATAGTGATTAGGGTCTATGGTTTTAGAGGCGTTCCTTATGTGTTTCCCTATAGAGTCCCACTCAAGATTGGGATAGTAGAAATCATAAGACAATTAGGTGGGCTACAGGAGGAAGCCTTGACCTTAAAGATGAAGGGGAATATATTTCCTCCCCTCACTAAAGCTCATCACTTTATCATAACAAAAGGAGGGTGGACACAGTTTGAAAAGTATTTTGAGCCCTATGATTTATCTACTCCCATAGCCAGATGTGCTAATAATGAAGATTTTATCATGGGCATGTTCAGGAAGAGGACCAATTATATTATGCTTAAACATTAGTTCTACTATCCTGAGGATATTATCAGGAATATCTTTGACTTAGAGGTCCAAGAAGTTAGGAAGGAGAAGTTG
>MU223517.1:994759-1014846 GCA_018584345.1 Thuja plicata | reverse complement strand
CACTTATCTTGCTTCGCTTCCCCAAGTATCCTTCATGCTAGCAACATCTGGGTTTCAGATTCATTCATGGGCATCACTTCCATGTAATGAAGAGCCTATTGCCCTACTTTGCTATCGGGATTCTTACAAAATTTTAACGAAGCCCTATTTACACTATGTGAATGAAAAATAGTAAACAAACATGATGTTTTAATATTGTCTTAGACTATCGTCCTGCAAGTAAACCGTTAGAATGTTTTAGCCTTTGACAAGCGAACCTGCAAACCACTGTTATGCTACAACAAAAAAATTAGAAACAGAAAAACCAGAGCAGAAATAGAAGTCAGACCAGAGAAATAACAGATTACAAATTCTGCATTTTAAATGACTGTCAGTGAAAGTTTGCGTGAGAAAGTACCCATCGTGCGCGAGAAAATACTTCAATGCGCGCAAGGAAATTGTTTCTTCATGCGAGGAAGTGCTAAGAAAAGCAAATCTTTGCGCGGCTCAGCGCAAAAATTTGTGTGGTTATAGAAAATCTTCGCATGGCAAGAGCAAAACTTTGCACGGCAAGAGCAAAAGTTCGCGCGATAATCCGTACCAGTGCAGTACAGACACACGACAAAGACTAAAAAAAACAGTCAACAGATTTAAAAATGAGGCCAGAAAATTGATTTTCCTGCCCCACGGTGGGTGCCAAAATGTATTATGCTGAATGTGGACCTCTTGATTCAACACAAACGCAACATAGTCCTTACTCAATCAATGAATTTGCAAAGACAAACATGAATTGTTTGCTCTACAAAGGTGATTGAAGCGACCTGTTGCCTCCTAATTAGATGTGATTGTTGCAGTTTACCCTCAGAATGAGAGCCAACTAGTGTAAGTATGAATTTGCAATTAGAGACATGATTAAGCTATGAAATTGAAGATGAAATGCAACTAGTGTAAGTATGAATTTGCAATTAAGCTAAGAATGAGAATGCAATTAATCTAATACATTGAAATGCTTCTAGTCTAGGAAAGAAAATGCTTTAAATCTAGAAATGAATGCCTTTTAAGCATAATTTGATTAGAAAAATGAATCTAAAAAGCTTTTAAAGCATAAATTGAATTGTTAGCTCCTACAAATAGATCATGAATCAAAGCTAAACAATGTTCAATTTCAAATGAAAATTATGCTAATTATGCAAGAAAGTAAGCTAAAAGCATGAAATTAAAACTAAATTTTCCTATAGTAATGATGCTCAAAACAATGATCCTCCCTAATGAAGAAAAGAGGTCCAATTTATAGAAAATCGAGGAGAGAGGATGAAGAGTTTCTTGAAAAGAAATAGTTGTCTTTTCATTCTCCAATTGAGACAAATAAGCAAAGATTATTAAAATAAAAGAATGAATTATTGACAAATAAGTGTCTTTTCACATGGAATTATGGAATTCCCTTTTGAGGATAATTCATTCAATTAATTAAATAACCTTTCAATTCCTTTTATGTATATTAGCCAAAGAGGGTGGATTTGATTTAATTAAAAGCACTTAGGACTTTAGGATTAAATCAATTAATCATAGGGATTTTAGCTAATAATAATTTAAGATTTAGGAATTAAATGTAATGTCATATTTATGCAAATTTGGGTTTTCTGCATTTGAAACTCAGTCAGTTAAAGTCAATTAGGAGAAGAATTTGCCTAATACAATAGGACTTCAAAGATAAGAAAATGCACCATGAACTGACACCAGATCTAGCATAAAGATGTTGTAACCCAAATGTTTCTCTTGTCTTTAGGGCAAGGTGAGTTGAACTGGTACCTTAACCTCCCCACCAACTCCATTAACAGTTGGCAGGACATGGAGGACACCTTCATGGCTGCCTTTCATGTACATGTGGACCCAGCCTGGTCCCATAGCTAGTTCATCTCCATCAGGAAGGAACCCAATGAACCTCTTGTAGCATTGAACCATCGGTTCCAGCATGCCTTGAAGCGGTGCATGGGCCCTTTTATTCCATCCCCAAAAGTAACCATACAAACTTACCTTAACGTGATGGACCCCTTCGTTGCCACTCTACTTTGGAGAACAACCACTGCAGGCGATCGGGACACTTTGGTGAAGGTTTACAACCTAGCTTTAGAATTATCCCATGGTCTCAACAAATTCTCAAGCGAGATTGGGCAGAGTGCACCTTTCAACATGATCCCCAGTGAAATAACATACACCAGGGGATATAACCCCAATCTGGTGATGGGTGCTCCCTCGATGGCAATGAATCGCCCACCACCACTAATAGACCAGCAGGCCTGATAAATTTATCCAACATAGACTCAGACGGTACCAGGTCTGGAAGCTTTCCCCTGGAATTAGCTGCAACAGGCACAACAGCCTCAGGCACAATCATCTAGAGTGCCCTTCTTTCAGTTGTCCATGACTGGAGGATTGCTGCCCTCGAATTTGGCTAATACTGCTACCTTTTCAGGAAACCAAAAATAACAACCATCACACTGTGACACTAACACTCAACTGACCATTAAGGTTGAATCCCTTTGGAAAATGTTGTCTAGCTTGACTGTGGACGTGGGTCAACTGAAGGTAGGGTCCTATGCTCCCCAAAATTCAAATTCCTAGAGGGGAAATATCTTCTCTGGCCAACGAAACAACAATGCCGAGGGAAGAAACTTCAACAATTGGCCTAGGCCCAATCAACAGTAATAGAACAATAACACAAACACCAAAGGTCCACCTTTGAACCAAAATACCAACTAAAATGGTGTTGGACCATCACATTTCACACCAACCACAAACTTCCATCCCATGACTAATTGGTGTAGATTGCACAACATAGGTTAACACAATGAGGTAAATTATGCCACGTTGGAGAAGGTCATCATGATCTCCTAGCTAGATAGATAGCAGTCGCATGATGCTACCCCCTCAAAACCCCCTATGCAAGAGTCAACCCACAATGCCTTCACCTATGAGACCATCTTCTTTGGAACTTCCAGGGAAGATGAAGAGGAATCCAAATTGCATAGATTTTTTAACAAATCTATCCCACCCTTCAAGGCCAACACCTTCACCAACCCACGGAATCCATACAATACTTAGAGTTAGGTTGGTAAAGGACTAGCTTACATGCCTACACATCCTATCAAGGGCACTCCTCCTCCCCGAAATAACACAATTGACCAACCCGCTCCTCTAAAAGGTTCTAGCTCTAACCAAGTGAAAGACCCACGCGAGAGAAATCACCAATTCCCAAGAGGAAGATTCGACATTACAAGGGCATTAGAACAGACCACCACCTCCATGACCCTGACGGAGGTTTTGCTAAAATATCCCAAGTAGAAGAAGTCTCGTTTGAAGCTCTTGGGAAACCCGGAAGTCGTCAACTGCCCGCCTAAGACTGTCTCATTCAAAGATGCTAACATAGCTATCTTCCAAGGCAACAATGAGGGTCCTCCCTTCCTACTAGGCCTGAATATCCAAGGCAAAAATATACACAATTACTTAGTAGAATTTGGAGCTTTGGGTAACATCATGCCTTTGTCCATTTGTCAGAAGCTCAAATTCCATCCCACCCCATCTAATAGTGCAGTGATCCAGCTAGATAAGACTATCGTAAAAATGGTGGGGGAATCGAAGAATGTCTAGATACAGCTTACCTAGGACCCTAGGATTTCCAGCATAATTGACGTCCAAGTGGTGGACACCCAGAGACTTATGGGATGTTATTGAGTCAGAATTGGTCTATGTTCTTGAATGGATACTTTT
This sequence comes from Thuja plicata, assembly GCA_018584345.1. NCBI lineage: Eukaryota > Viridiplantae > Streptophyta > Pinopsida > Cupressales > Cupressaceae > Thuja > Thuja plicata. Next base: position 1,011,099 of record MU223517.1, on the reverse strand, counting down.
TGACCGACTTCACCCATTTATGGCTACCCTGGGAAGGAGAATCAAACAAGATCCAGGTCAAAAGTGAAACCTAAATGAAACAAGCCCTTACCGAGGTTAGGAGGGTCAGTGAGTTCTTCTTCTCTGAGACTTCCCCTGGGGTGTACCAACCCTTTGAAATCTTAACATTCGATTTCATCCCTAGAGAAGATCCCATAGTACTATAGAGAACCCAGGACCTAGAAGCAAAGTTGAGAGTTGAGGTTGACTCTCAAGGTGCCACAATGACCCTCGCTACACTCCTATCTAGCACTTGGTGCTGAGTACACTATCAGAAGCATTCAGAGCTTGAGTTTGGGCCCTACCTTTCAACTGCCACCTGACACATCGATGTCTTTCAGAATGGAGGACATATAGCTAATTCCCCAAAGCCCAGTGTTCCTACGGGATGCACTCCTTTGGTGCCATCTCCCTGGGAATCCCAAATCCAAACTCCCCTTGAGGAAAACCCTACCTTCACACCAATAGTTCAGGAGGAAGCTCCTCCTAAGTCTCCCAAAAACAATCCAAAGGATACTCTCACTCCCCAGCCCAAATCACAAACAACGATTTGTGGACCCTAAGTTTGATGTGTCCCGATCGAAACAAGGCTGCGGGGTCAGGGTAGAATTAATCAACCCATGAGGTAAGTCCTTCCTCATGTCCTATAGATTGTAGTTCAACTATACAAACAATTTCACAGAGTACAAGGCTTTGGTCCTTGGACTCTTGTTCACGTTAAGGAAAGGTGTCACCCACCTCCGGGCTTTGGGTGATTTAGAGCTGGTTGTCAAATAGGTTCAGATTCAATACACATGCCATGAAAAAAGACTAGCCGTATACCACAATTAGGCTTGGAGCATTACTAAAAATTTTGATTCCTTTGGCATTGACCTCATTCCCTAGCAATGAAACTATGTCTCGGATGCCCTTGCCATTTCTGCCAGCACACTTGAGCCAATGGCCGGCTCGTGACTCCAAAGATTTTTAGTTGAGATGGTCCCCACCTTGTCCATTCTAGATAATGTCACCCACTTTCATGTTTTTGAGGACAATCAACATATCCTAGCCTTCATGGCCCATGTTGGTGTCTTTCAAGACCAGATAGTGGAAGAAAGAGACTATGATGATATTGGGCAAGGTAACGAAGATGATGGGATCATGGACCTACCTACTAACACCATCCTGAAGGGGATGGTTGTGCTTGAATGAATCTTCAACTTGGACCTTCAGGCCTGGGAGAAGATGTCATCTTCCTCTGAGGGAGGAAAGTTTGAAAAAGTAAACATCAACCAACCCGGTGAAGAAAAGATGATCCAAATTGGCACCTCCTGCTCCCCTGAGGAGAAGGAGAAGATTCTCGCGGTTCTCTAAGAATACATAGATGTAATTGCATGGGGTTATGAAGATTTGAAAATATACAACACATCCATTATGACTCATACTATTCCCCTGAAACTTGATGCTAAGCCTTTTTGGCAAAAGCAACGACCGGTCAACCCACTGATCGAGTCTCTCATTCGTCAAGAGGTGGAAAAATTGCTGTGAGCCTGGATAATCTTCCCAATCTGGCACACTATATGGGTTGTCAATCTAGTCCCTATGAGAAAGAAGAATGGTGAGATCCGCCTTTGTGTGGATTCTTGAAACTTGAACAAGGCCTCCAAGAAAGATAATCACCCTCTCCCTTTGTTGGATGAGGTGTTACAGATAGTGAATGGATCCCAGATGATGTCATTCTTTGCTGGGTACTCTAAATATAACCAATTCATGGTTAAGTATGAAGATAAGGAGAAAATAGTGTTTACCACCAAGTGGGGAACATTTTCATACATGAGAATGCCCTTTGTTTTGATTAATGCAGGGGCCACATTTTAAAAGGCCATGGAAATTGCATTTGAGGGCCTTGTGAATCAGTGCATAATCATCTACATGGATGATTTGACCATCTTTTCTTGGGACAGGCGTGACCATTCCGCCCATCTCACTTAGATCTGTGAGAGATGTCATCGGCATGGAATATCCCTCAACCTTAAGAAGTACATATTTGGGGTCACCAAAGGGAAGTTGCTTGGGCATATCATCTCTAAGAAGGGCATAGCCATCAACCCTGAGAGGGTTGAAGCATTGCTAAACTTACAAATGCCCGGCAATAAGAAAGAGATGTGATCCTTCTTCAAAAAGATCAACTTCATCTGGTGGTTCATCACTAGATTTGCTAAAATAGTTAAACCACTCAATGAGATGATGAAAAAGGATACCAAGATTGAGTGGAGTCCTGAAGCAAAGCGTGCATTTGCCTAGATCAAATAGATAATAATGGAAGCACCTTTCCTGGCTAGTCCAAACTATTCCCTTCCATTTTACATTTACTCCTTTGCTTCACCACATTCTGTCACGGTAGTGTTGACTCAAAAGGTTGAAGGGGAAGAACGACCAATATCTTTCATGAGCTCCCCCTTCAAGAATGCTGAAGTCTAATATTCATCACTAGAGAAATAGGCCTTTTCTCTAGTTCATGCCGTGAAGAAATTCTAGCATTACATTCTCTGGAGCAAGGTACATGCTATCATTCTAGACAGGCCATTAAGTCTCTAATGATGCAGAGTGAGTTGGGTGAAAGATGGGGGAAATGGATGGCCATCCTCCTAGAATATGACTTAGAAATGTAGCCCATGAAGATAGTTCGAGGCTAGAGACTGAGTCAAGCGATGGCAGAAGAGACTCCCCGCATAGAATGTCAAGCTTACACAATAGAGTCAATCACTTGAGACCCGTGGTATACCGATTTGGTATATTTGCTAGTAAATAACAAATGCCCAGAGGGGTTACCCCCCAATAAATGCCACACCCTACAGATGAAAAGTGCCCACTTCATGATCAAAAACTCTATGCTCTACTATAGGAACTACGAGGGAGTGTACCTCCGGTGCATTGACCAAGACCAAGCTGTGAACACGATTGATAAATTTCATGGGCAGTTTGGAACCGAGCATGGATTAGTCGATGCCATTGCCCATCAGATCATTTGGACTGACTACTATTGGCCATGTATATTCAAAGATGTTTACACTCATGTCAGAAAATGCCACACTTGCCAAACTACAGTGCATCATGAGCGTAACCTGGCTATGCCTTTGTAGCTAGTCTTCGAGGCTAGGCCCTTCACCCAATGGGAATTTGACTTAATCAGGGAAATAAACCCCAACTTGTCTGCCAACCACCAATACATTCTCACTGTTATTGATTACTGCACCCGGTGGTCCAAGGCTATACCTTGCAAGAATAACATGGAAAACGTAGTTATCAAATTCCTAGAAGAAAACATTGTCACAAGGTTTGGAATGCCCTTTGCTTTGGTATGTGATAATGGTCTGGCATTTTCTTTGGCACAATTACTCAAGTAGACCTACAACCGAAAGATCACTCTGAAATTCTCTAGTAACTATTACCCCCAGGGGAATGGCGTTGCTGAATCTATGAATAAAAATCTAGTTGAAGTGATCAAACACCTACTAGAATAGAATCCCTAGGATTGGCATCAAAAGTTGAGGTTCACCCTCTGGGTGGATCGCATTCACATCAAGGCTGCCCTGGGAACATCCTCATTCCATCTGGTTTATGGCCAGAACCCTGTATTCCCAGTTAACTTACAGATCCTAGTTTTATAGTTTATGTAGGAATTCAAATACAGGGACAACATCATGGAGGTCCAGCTCCTAAATCTAGTGCGAATGGAAGAACAATGAGACACAGCCCTTGAACATTTTGCACATCATCAAGCAGTGGTAAAATGATGGTTTGACTGTAGAGCCCAATACAAGGCTTTTCAGATTTCAGACTTGGTCCTATTGTGGGGCAAGGCCTGGGAAAAGAAAGGAAAGCATACCAAGTTCCAACGGCTCTGGCTTGGACCATATCTAATCTCATAAATCTGTGGGGAAAATACTTACTGACTTAACACCATGACTAGGGAACCTGTCTCATTTCCCGTCAATGGACAGTTCCTCAAACACTAATTTGAATAGGGTAAGTTTGTCTGAAATTGTACTTTATGTAAACCCTTCCACTTGTAAATATTTCTTTCTCAGTGCCTTGTTGGGAGGTACCATGTCTTGTAAATAGCCTTGTTGGCTACCCTCCGAGATAGTCCTCTTTTGGTGGTTTTTGTTTTTTGTTTCTGGGTTTTTTTTTTGGGTCTCAGCATTTTGTTCTATCTTGTAAGGATTGAAATGCTTCTCATAAACTCTTGTCTTCGGTACGATGTCTGTAGCATGGTGAGCTTAAGAATCTATCTTTAGCATAGTAGAATTGGCCCAGTCTTCGGAGCTGTTTTACAGGTTTAGTGGCACATTTTGAGCAATCTCCATCGGGTTTTATCTCTGGAGGTCTGGCAATTAGTGATTAAAAAAATATAAGGAACAAGTAATCGGACACGCCGAGGGTAGATTGGTTGTACTGGTTGGTTGACCTAGGTCTAAAACTTTAAGGAATTCTTTCTGGGTCTAGAGTTTTATCCCCTCTTCAACATATAAATATAGGTGGAAAGGTGAAAGAAGTACTGCCATTAAAATTAGCTAAGCTTAAGCTTAATGGTGAAAGAAGTACCACCTTCCCACCTAGAAATGAGAAAAATAAGAGGGAAAGCAGGACGAAGCTCTGGTCTCTGGGAGAAATGAATAGATTAGATGACTGGTTCAATGTAATTAGTATCACTTCTCTACTCCTCCTAGAGGTCATCAACTTGATCTCCTTCCAAAGCACACACACCACCACTGATGAAGGACTATGGAATGGATCTCATGTGGTCAGATCCTCTCAGAAATGTTGTTCTTTGCCTGTCAGATACTTTGAGTAGTGACTTGTTCTAGTTTTGCTAACTAGAGACTCTATAGTTCTTGAATGAACTAAGGCATTTGTCCCAGATAGTCACCATTTGTTATGCCCTGCATCCCTGTCCCTACATTTTGTGTGCAAAATGTTGGGTCCCCCATTTTTGTTTTTTCTTATGGTTCTTGCCTTGTCTTTCTCCTTTTGTTTTCTTTCTCTAGGGTTTTCTTCCCCGCTGTCATGTTTTGTTTTGTTGGTTTCTTGTGCCTCTGGGACCCCGGTCCCAGAGTTTGTCATCCTTTGTCATCCTTTGTCAGGAACCAGATTTTGGACTTCAGGATTCTTCCCCATGATGTTCTCTTTCCTTAAGGTAATATCATCGAAGGGAATCCCGAGGCCCTCGGGCCCAGAGGTCTATCTATCCAAAGTTGGCTGGAAGGAGGTTGACTACTTTTTACCATGGGTATAGATAGAAGTTATCTATCATTTTCACATTTACCATGATTAAAGTACTTAGAGCAATTTTGAGAGTGATTTCAAAGTGATTTGCAGAGATTTAATGATAATCAGTGCTAAATACTTCCATCATTTTTGAGTGATTGTGGGTGCTTTATAGTGGCGGGTTGTAATCATTTGGTAGTTGTAGCTGTTGCAGAGCTTCTATGGAGGCTTCTTTTCTTCTTCTTTCAATGTTTTTAGGTTGGTGCCTCTCTTCCCTTCATTTTTCCTTCTGTCTGGTGTGTTTTATTTCTATTTTTGGTTATCTTTGCTTCTTTTTGTTGTTTTGGTTATTTTTGTTTCTTCTTGGTTTTGCCACCCGTTGGTGGGTTAGGTCTGCCAGAGGGTTGTCCACCCTCTGTGTAGGTGTGGATAGCTTGTAAATAGTGTAGAAAGCTATATATATTCTATGCTTTTCCTGGTTTCCTGAAGATGTCATTCTGTGGTGTATATATGTAAATTTTACTGTATATTTGTTGTACATCCCTCCATTCCTCGTGTATATATCCCTCAACTATGATGTATATCCTTCTAGATATTTTAGCGAGCTACCCAAGTCACCCATGTTGCTGGTTTTCCTCTTGTAAGCTCATTTCAGGTAGGATACCACCTGTTTGAAATTCGGCTCTCAGCCAGTTTCAAACAGGCAATTTTTTCTCTGCTCTGTAAAACTAGCCTGACCCTCATTTATGTCCCATGCCTGCATTTAAATTCATCTAAGTTGCCTTCACTTTTTACGCATTCAGATAGTTGGCTCTGCCATCATTGCCATAACTCCTATTTATTACCTACCCATGTGGCACCCACATGGGCCTGAGAGTTTTTGTTTTTTGCACATCTTCACCAACGGTTACTTCTCCAAGCTTAGGGTCTCCTACCATCATCCATCCAGTGTCCTTACCAAATGTGATAAAATTCTCAAACCCGGATGATCAGTCAATCTTAAATTCATGATATGTATGTGCTTTCCATGGTTTTTCAATGAAACTAAATTTTTAGGGAAAGTAGACATCATGGTGGTAAGATCTCTAGACCCCAGAGTATTTATTTATTAATGCATTCTGATGGTTGCTTTGCCTTGCAGGTTTCTGAATTACACTTCCAAACATGTCTGAAGCATCTGCATCCTCACCACCTAGAAGTTCAAAACTACCTTCCACGGTGGCTACCAGAGCGGCTGTTAAATCCAAATTAGAGAGGGCCTTGGATAAGTTTCCCCTAACCATGAAGTTTGTGAAGGACAATGTTATCATGAGCTTGAAGATCGAGTCTAAAGTTAAACTCATTACTGACACCAGCATCAGGACATGGCTTGAGATGCAGGCCTTAGTGAAAATGATGTACATCTAGTGACAGGCTAGAGATTAGATGGACATCAATGTCAGGGACTCTGGGATTCTTAAGGCAGCTTGTTTTCCATGCTCTGTACAATCTCTAGAGCTTATTCTGACAATGGCCACCAATTACAACTCTTCTATCTAGGCTTTTATGCTCGCAGCCATAGAACCCACCAGGTACCCTACTCCTCTGGTATCCCTTGACCTTGACATATTCCAGGCAGGTCTGGGGATCCCTCAATTTGATAAAACTTTTGTGGTTACAAGGTTAGATGCCTTGGCCCAATTCACACAATTGGAGGAGTCCGCACGAATATACATGAACATTCAGTGGCTCAAGGTCTTGAAGAGAGACCCCAAGAGGATGAAGATAGAGATTCCCATGTCCAAGTTCAAAGAGAGCATCCAGATGGGAATGATAGCATTGTCTCAAGTCTTTGGGAAACCCTCTGCTCAGGAATTCACTCCATGGATGTATTACTTCCTCCTTGGAATCTCTACCAAGGGAGGGTACTTCAACTAGGCAGCTATAATTTTGAACCATGTTGACTCCCAGTTCCTCCAACTAGCTAGGAAAAATAAGGTTTACATGACTTCTTATTTTTTTTGGGTCCTAGCACAGAAGAGGCCCCATGTGCATGGGCTATTTATAGACGGTGTGCTCGAAAGTGGCCCAGGACAAAAGGCACCTTGGGACCATTTCCCACAGGTTCAATGGGAGGCCAGCTTCCCAAGTTTTTTCCAAGTAAATGATGTGTTCATTTACTATCACCTGCTCACACCCACTCAGGATGTAGGATATCACCTATCCATAGAGGTGATAAATTTGGTCCAGAGCTATGGAAATTATTACATACAATTCTAGCAACACACTTATATTAGGGTTATCGGCTTCTTCGGGAAACCCTACTTGTTTCCCAAGCACTGTGGGGACAAGATTGTTCTCTTGGAATACTGCAGGCAGATGATGGAGTTACATGCATTTTTTGCCTTAAAGAAGGTAACCAATATTCCATTCCCAATCACTTGTGAGAACTATTCATGTAGTCTGGCCAGTGCAAAAGAGGTGAATAACAAGCTTAAAAGCTACAACCTAGAAGAATTCTACTTGATGCAGAAGAATTTTGATCTGCACGGCAAGATTGCAGCGGCACTTCCCCGGGCTTCAGAGCCCAATCACTACCATATGGAGGACTTCTAGGAAGATTTCCATGATGAAATGGAGGTGCAAAGCTGGCACTACATTAGGATGATGGCAGACATGATGGAAAGGTTGAAGCTCTAGAGGTTCCCGGAGAACTTCTCAGACGCTGGCCCCACGATCGATCCCCAGTACAAAGCAAAGGGGATCGATATGATGGCCCTCCCACAGGTAAATTGGGATGCCTAGGAAAGGCCAACAATTGAGGACTTCACCTGAGAGGTGGTTGAGTGAAGACATGCATACTTCAAGAAGGTGTGCCCCGGGAGTGCCCGCAAGGCAGCCTAGCTAGTGCCAAAGTTAACTCTGGGGGCCGGGACTTCTTCACAGGGAGTGGATAAAGGGAAAGGAATAGATACAACTCCTCTTGTGCAAGAAGTCCGCATAAAAGAACAAATAAAGCAATCAATGGTAGTCTCCCAACAAATGAGGGAGCAGTTAATCATATGGCTAGCCACTCCAGTACTCATGGCCGGGCCAATTCATCCCCCTTCCTCCCCGTCATTGGAAGCCTTTATGGTAAAGGCAATGGGGGTAGATCCAATGGAACAAGTAGAACTAATGGATGTAGGGCCACCCTTAGTTACCCAAAGAAAGAAGAGGCTTAACCAAAAGCCTAAGGTAGAGCCGAGGTTGGGTATTCCCTAGACCCCACAAGTAGAGATCCTCTCTTCTAGTTCCTCAGAGCCAGAGAGAGAAATAGAGCCTGTTGAAGTCCCAGCCAGTCCTCCCTCACAGGATGAATTTGATGATGTCTTTGCCACCGACGAGTTCAGGAACCTACAGGGGGACACCAAGCAAATAGAGGCTAAAGTCCCAGCCAAAGAGGAAGCTATGGAATAAGATCCTTCACAAGAGCAGGAAGAGCAGATAGAAGAGGAAAAGGAGGTAGAGCCAGAGATCGCCTTCAAGGCTCCAGAGATGCAAAATCTGGGGGTGGACCAACAAAGGTAGAATGAACAAATGGCATCTGCTGGGGGAACCATACCTATGGGGATAACTGTAACCCCAAACACCATGTTCTAAGCACCACTCCTGGGAGTGACCTCTAGACAAGTAATTACTGCGGCCTAGACTTTAAATCTCAGCCGAATATCTCCACTATTGCCAAAGGATGTGCTGACAGAAAAGGAAACCCCAGTGACAGATGCTGAGAAACAAGAAGGGGAAATCCCTGGGGAAGCCAACAGAAGTCCAAAGAAAGCAATAAATATAGAGGACAAGGCTGAGGAGATAAATTCCACTGGGGAAGATATTTTTGATGAAGTAAAAGACAGAGGCAAAGGGGTAGATGAAACCCGCACCACTAAGGAAGAACAACTACAAGGCACTAGGGAAGAACCAAGAGAATAGAATTTGGCAAATAAGCCACCCCTGTCACCTCAATGGTTAGTAGAGAGCAAGAAAAGAAAGGCTCCATCCACTCTCGGAACTCCTCTCTCCCTGGCCGAAATGATGGCTCAGGTCCAAGCCCCACCAAAGGCCAACAAAGATGGGATGGTTCATTCTCTTCAAACCAGGCTGGGTGGAGAAACAGTTGCCATTGTGGAAAAACCTCCCCCAGATGCCGATGAAGAAACCATAGAGCCTGGAGATTATAACATTGTAGAGGTATCTCTTGGGAAGAGAGGAAAATAGGGTGAGGTGGGCCTGCTGAAGGAGGCAGCTAGGGCAGTGGAGGCCCGTTATGAAAAAGAGGCCCAAAGGCTCAAAACAGAAAAGGAGAAAAATGCAAACCTTATGGGGTTGCTCACTGAGCTGGCCTGACCTATCAATGTTTCCCCTCCGGAGGCTTCCACATCTAAGGATCCACTACCGTAGAGCAACATAGACTCCCTACGAACAATGAAGAAGAAAGCCTAGGCGATCGATGAATGGGTCGTTCTGCAAATAGGAAACACCTGGGGTTTCCTGGTATCCACCCTCCCAGACTTATATGTGGCCTAACATGTTCTTCACCAGGCAGAGACTCTCATTGACCTATGGGATGGTGATATTGAAAATTATCAAGCATGGAAGGTAGAGCTTGAAGAACTCCTCGGCTCTGGAGAGGAAATGGTTTCTAAATCTGGAATTCTAGAGGAAGAATCATTTGATTTTGTGAGAACCCAACACTCCAGACTTGACCTCATATTGGAGGTAACCAAGAAACTAGTGGGGACTCTATAGGAGAAGGTCAATGCAGTAAAATATTCTTTCAATTTATACAAGTCTTTTGTAACAAAAATTTCTGGGGCTAACCCCTTGAGTATAGATATGTGCAAGCCAGAGGATTCAGTTTTGGGGAGTTTTGATGAAATGATGAAGTCCTGATATCAGTCCCTGGAGGGAATAAATGGTGCTCAAATGATAAGATTAACTTGTATGGTGCTTAGTGGCCACGACATAGCAAAAATGGCTGATGAATTTAAGGAGAATGTTCTGGACCTGGGGGAACAAATTGAGGTGGCTAAGTACCGAAGGGCCAGCCTAAAGGATATCGATGAAGATGGCATCTCCCACCTCCTCTAGGTCTTCAATGATAACAAACAACCATAAGGTTTCTCACGAGGCCGGAGAAAACCCAAAAATTTGGTATTCTTTATTCTTTTGGAATGTTAGTTCTCAGATCCCAGAGTCTCAGATCTCAAATTTTGTATTCTTTCAAGTGATTTGTGTCCCAGTCCCTGAGGCTGACCGGTCACTTTTAGAAGCAGTTAATAAAGGCTGTCAGAAGGTAGTTGGCTACATCGGGGGGCGTCGACTCAATAGTTGGTTTTATAACAAGATGGTCTTCTTGAGGCACCATTTTAGAGGTACACCAAGCACATTAGAGATAGGGTACCGCATTTCCCATTTATGAGGCATGTGGCCTCAATCCCCTGGGATCTTATTTCTTCCTTCTCCTTCCTGTCCCCCTTCTCGAGGCTGATTCTTCCACTGTATATTCTTGTCTCATTCTTCTGACATATCAGGCCTATTCTGTCTCAAGGTCTTTTGTAGGGTGGTGCAGGTAGTACCAGACCCCAGATATTGTATTTTATTTAAGCATGATGTAAAATAGGGTTAGGGTTAGGATTAGAAGGGAATGTGTATAAATAGTAAGACCAACCCATTTCCAAGGGTCAGAAAAATTGAATATTTTGCTGTCCACAGTAATAGAGAAGCAATTTTTATTTTAGTTGTAGAGCTCAATGCTCCATTGTTTCACTTTCAGTAGTTAGATGCTCCCCTAGAGCCACCATTGTATCATGCACTAGTGCTTTCTGGAATAAACATTAATGAAGAAGGGAGAATTCTTTGCAATGATGTTGTTGGCATTCAAACTTTTGAGTTAATGGTATTTTATGTTTCCTATTCTTTATGTCTTCTGCTCTGATGTGTCAAGTAGATTAATGACCTCTTTTCCCTTGCTACTGATAAAATACTAGCTGATGGTTGCATATTTCTTTAGTATTTAGTGTAGTATATCAGAGCATTATCAATGTCTTGAATGTTTAAGCATAACTATAGTCAGATGGAGTACTTCTAACCCTGCAGGATATTTTTCATTTTATTTTCTAAGTGTAGAATGCTAGGAGAAGCCTCACCTCACTGAATCTCCAGAGAGAATGAGTTGAAGAAACTAGCTATCCCCCTTGAAAATAGTCACTTCTCCCAACTGATCCCCACACCATCATGACCTGACACCCAGGTGCTTGGAGGCCCGATGAATCTAACTTCCCTAGATAACCTTTTGCAGGTAGAGTTGGCCGGTTCCCCCAGTACCTGGTGACAACTTATGACTTTTGGCGGACCCGGTCAGAAAAACCCCATCAATAGATGGCATATAAGAAATCCTTGGACTTTTTCCAAAATTTTGACAAGACCTATGATCCTCTAAAGGATTTTTTCCCGTGGTCTTATAAAATTGATTCACTTATGAATCTTTTTGAGGGAATAATGCAAACCCTGAACGAGAAAAGGAAGAGAGAAGTTGAGCGTAACTTGGAAAAGGCCCTTGCTATCATAAATAAATTCCCATAGAGAATAATAGTTCCACATGGGAACTATCTAGTATACAAAAGAAGTGGATATACCACTGTTGCTCCCAGAGTTGATCATCCCATTCAGCATAAGAGAAAGAGGCCAATGGACACTGACATTCAAGAAGTATCCTCTCCAAAGAGGAAAAGGGTGGAGATAAAAGAACAAGGAGGTTAATTATGTTCTCCTTCCCAATCCCCTATGCAGTATGATGATTAGACCATTACTGAGAAATTTCTCAAGATGAGAAATGTCGGTGAAGTAGTTGTTACTACTCATGAATTACAAGAGGGGATGCCAGAAGAACCCAAGCATACATCATCTGACCTCATAGTGGCTGAATTTGCTTGCAAGGAGTTAGACCCTGTGACCAAGAAAGCAAGTGATGAATTATTTTCTGATGATAGTTTCATCAAAACTAGGGTTTTTATCCAGTTTCTATGGAGATGCCATATTGATGAATACAATGAGAAGTGTCAAAAAATGACAGAAGCCCAACCCAATGCTGCCAAAGAGGACATAGAGAAAGTAGTCAAACAAGAACTGATACTAAAATTTGATAAAATTACTCCTGAAGAGAGCAGACAGATGGTCAAAAGGCAAGGGGCACTCATATTGCCACAATGGGATTTAGCTGATACAGTAATTTTTGATGCCATAAGAAAACAAGAAAAACCCATAAGCCCTACTGGAACATCAATTGGTGCTAAATTTAGTGAAGACCATGCATCAGTGGCAATCTGGTCACTGAAGAAAAAGGGAAAAAGAAGAACTAAAGAAGATAATGAAGCTGAAGACACAGATATCCTGGTTGTGAAAAGGGTTGCAGACACCTTTGGAGTTGAAGTAGCTGACCTTGTTGTGCAGGTTGCCAATTTGAGTAAGAAATTGTGAGAGAAGGAAAAAGAAGCATATGCTAGTCTGAATGAAAAGTATGAGTTTGTGCTCAAGGCTTATAATGAAGAGAGGGTTAAATCTTTGATGAAGGACAACAAAATAGCAGAGTTGGAGGGTAAGAAAAAAACCTAATTTGTGCCCCAGAGAATGATTACTCAAGAACCTCATCATCCCTCCTTCTCAAGTCCATTTATAACATATCCCCCATCCCCTGCACCTCTAAGTCCTAATATTCAAGAGGCTATTGAGGCCAAGAGGGAAGAATTAGAAGCTGAGAAGAGCAGGGTAATCAGTGAGAGAATGAGATAAGAAGAGGAGGGTAAGAGAGATTTAGAAGACTCACAGGCCTACAAAGAAGATGAAGAGTTGGTAAAGCAAAAGCACACAGATCAAATATTTACAAATCTCAAGAGATGTGCTAGTGAGGTCAACCTCTCTAATCTCTACCTATTAGGGAAGAAGATTGCAAGCATCACCAACAAATATGATACTGAAAAGGGAAAATGGAATTTGATAGTGAGTAAATGGAAAGGGAGGGCATCCCATGTAAAATATTTCAATTCTCTCTCTAAAGAGCAAAATGATATTGATATTATTTTGAGAAGCACTCATAAGTGTCTCAAATTTATGGTCAATTTTGACACCAAGAGGAACATGGTGATGAAGAAGATCACAACCCTGAAGGGGGAATTTTCCAAGGACAGATACAATATGTATCCCTATATGTTCAATGAGGATGGGAACATAAAAAATGAATCCCTATGGCTGAGGCAGCTAAATGAAGCACTAACTAGCAGAATGAAAAGTGTTGTCACTTTGGCAAATACTGGATGGCTTGTGCTAACTATAGATATTTTGAGTAAAGACAAGGCATTTTTTAAATCTTGGGAGGTAGAGATTGAGAAGGCTAACAGTGATTTGGAGGAGTTCAAAAACCAAAAGGATGAGGTTCTCAATTTCAATTGGCCAAGTGATGAAGTGTTCACCTCATGGGTTAGCAAGTATGGAGTAGTCACCCCGGTAGCATGAGACAACAAATATGAAGGGGACAACTAACACCAAGGAGGTTGAATGAATGGAGCAAATCAGATATTTGGGGCCTCTACACCAATAAGAGAGAAAGATCAAGATGATAAAGACCCAACTACTTTGGAACAACTTCAAGCATTCAGGCGGTCACAAGACAAATGATCACATGGCTCATAGCAAATATTGCTATCTCTTCAGCCAAAATTTTTGTCTCTTCTTGGAACTATATTTTGTCCTGTAGCCCAGTCATCCATAGCTTGTTGCATCCTTATTCTCCAAAAGTATTCCAAGAAGACTGGGGCTACCTATAAGTATCAAATTGTAATATTGTAATAAGGATGGTAAAATATAAGACTACAAGGAAGATTACCAAATTGGTCTGACCATTGGTTTTTTTAGTCTTGAAGATGTACTGTTATTGAGTTCATATTAATAAAATATAATGGAATCTCCATTTTTGGTGTCAATGGTGTCTTCTTACATTTGCAATTAATTCTTGTATGTTCAATTTGTAAGGCATTTTGAGTATACTGATTACAAGGTAGTCATGTTCTTGTTTGTGATTTATTTTCAAGGAGAGTTTAAATCTTGCAAGTGATTATAGAGAATTAGGGTTTATGCAAGGATTTGATACATTGGTGTGAGGAATGAGAGGATAGTTTGTAAGGAACTCTATTTGGGGTTCAATTGTGTTCCAATTAATTATCTTAATATATGATGTGCCCCGGGACGAGCTCGTCTCCGGGGTGACTTCGACTCCGGGGTGACTTCGAGCACTTGACAGGGTTTCTGGTTGCTGGTTTTTGCTAACTCTCAAACATTCATTTTTTCATGATAAGACCCTATGATTCCAGAGAGTTTGCCCTAGAGTCGAGCTCTCCCAAAGACATGTCGCGCGGGCGGTCATGGGGCGAGCTCAACACCGGGTGGGGTTTCTGGTTGCTAAAATTTCCTTTTTTTCATGATAAGACCCTCCAATTTATCATTTTTCTAGTCTTTTCATTTATGACTCTATTACCTATGATTAGGCACTGGTCAATATGCTGACATGTGGTTGTTATTATCAATTCAAATATTAAAACCTTTACCTTCTGTTGTCAAGAACTTGTATGTGTAGTTGATTGTATTGAAGAATATAGTTCATTTTAGTGATTCCTTGAAGAGTGAATCAATAGGTTAGCCTTCCTAGGCCTAACTGACATAAAAAGAAGAAGGATTGCAAATCCTTAATCCACTGTGAGATTCTCTGCTATTCAGCAAGTCTATCAAAGGTGCACCCACCTGGGTATATGGAGCCCAAAGTGTAGGAGGATTTTTGTCCTTGTTAATTAGCCTTATTCATGTATGAATCTGAGTTGGGAATAGAGGGTTAGATATTTAATATTGTTTTAATCGATTCATACAAGAAAATGAGCTAATATGAACTAAGAAAATAGAAGGGAAGACTAACTTTCACATTATGTCTAAAATGATTTAGAAGCATAAAATGATGTCCATAGGCTCAGGTTAACCTACCATCGAGCGTAACGTAGATAATAATCTCATAGAGAACATAACTCCACAGCCTAGATATCTGCTTAGGGTTATGATAGGAAGTATCCACCTTAACCAACCTGGCCTTCTTTTCTTCAGACTCCAAAAATTTCACCCAAGCCTTATCATAAATAGCTTTGTCTCTATAGAAATTGAGCCCCTCCATACTCATACCAATAGCCTCGGCTATTAGCTCCTCCGTAACTTCCATCTATTGGTTTCCCACCATCACTTTACCATCTTTCCAAGTCTTGAAAAATTCCTATAAATAGCAGGGTTTTTTCCATGAAGCCGCTCCAGAAATACCACCACCCTTCAGAATCTTCCAAACATTTTTCATTTCTCTCCATTCAACACAGTTAACAGGATCAATGCGCTTCTTACTACCACTCATCTTAGCTCTTCAGTATGAATTGCTCTCTCTGTGATAGTTCTTAAAAATGCCATTAAGAATATCACTAGTCGCTCTCAACATTGCCAAATACACCCATAATCTCTGCCACATCCAACTCATAATCACCACTAAGTACTTGCGCCATAGATGGTAATTATGATGTTTCACTTCAACATTTAAAAAATTTATTAGAATTACCATTTATGACCTTTTTTCTGTCTAATCTCTAGTCGATCATTATCCAGTAATGACGTCGCTTGATATGGCATGTCATCTGCATCATGTCATTGCATCACCACCTCCATTTTTCATGCCATGTTGGAAGCACAGTCAACAATTCCATTTGTCTCTCAAAAGTTATGCGAAACAACACAGTCTTCAAAGATTGGATAATACCTTTTGTAACACCCCAAAATTGGCATCTTGCAACCCTAACCAATTTTTTTGCATTTGTCATTCTTCTGAATCATTAAAGTCCTATTGTACTAGGCAATTCTGAGTTTTGACTGACTCTACTTGACCTAAGTGTCAAATGTAGAAAATCCTAAATCTGCATTAATCATACATTATATTTAATTCCTAAATATCTATTGGCTAA
>MU223517.1:982091-994709 GCA_018584345.1 Thuja plicata | reverse complement strand
AAAACACATAAAAAGGGAATTAAATGATATTTAATTATTAAATAAATATCCTCTTTTTCAATAATTGAATTTAATTATTCAAATAATTGAGAAAAACCTATTTATGAGGCCATATTTATTTGTTTAATTAAATATTCTCTCAAAATCTTTCTTCTGTTCAGAAATAGAATCTTTGAATTAATTGTGCTTTAAAAAGAAAGAAAACAATTAAAATCAAATAAAACAGTTAAAATCAAAGAAAGAAAACAGTTAAAGAAAAGGGAAAACAATTTATTGTTTTCTTTTAAATAAAGCTTTCTAATTTAAACTGGCTTTTATCTATTTTATTTCAAAGAGGAACGTTTTTATTCTGATCACATTTGAGTCTATAAAAGAACTCTCATTCCTCATTGAAAACCCCTGCAGAAAATATGCATTGTTAGAATACTAAACTGTTTCTACATTTTTATCATCTCATTTCTAGTTAAAAGCTTTCATTTGCAATAGAATAATTTCAATTTTTTAGAATAATTGCATTGAAATCATGTTTTAGATTAATCTTGCATCTTTCAATTCTTAGAATAATCTTGGATTGCATTGCATTCATGGAAAAAATCCTTCATTCCTAGATTGGTCTATGGTTGTGAGACTCTCGTTCTAAGAGGTATTTCGAAACCCCATATGAATAGAAGGAAACATGTCAAATCATGTAGACAGGCAGGATGAATAATCTCATATTCAGTCTTGTGTGTATCTGATGAAGAAGGACTATGTTGAAGTGTATGGTGAGTTAACAAGGCCAAATTTACCACATACATTTCTGGTGCCCATTGTGGGGCAGGTACAATCTATTCTGGCCTCATTTCATTTCACTTTTTTATTTTTATTTTTTTGTATTCTATCTGTACTTCTGTACTTCTCTATTTTAATTTTGCACAAACTTTTGTAGCGTCTCGCGCAAACTTTCTAGTTCTTCACTAAGCTCTATGCACTTCTTCGTGTGATCTAGGCTGAATCATGATGCAAAATTCAATACCAGAGCTTGAATTTGATATTTTCTTATGATCTCAATTTTCTAACCATCTGTTGTTTTTTGACCTATGTGTTTCTTTGATTTTATCTTTTGAAACAACTTAATAGTGGTTTGTAGGACATTGAGATAAATAAAAGCAATCATAAACTTCTAACGTAATTATTGCAGGACGCTGAAATGAAGAAAGTCATTACAAACTACTAATGGGTTTATTGCAGGACATTTGTTGAAGACCTTGTGTGTTTTCACAAATTCTTATGTATGTTTTTAGCAGTTAAAATACACTTCAGTTGGTACTTAAAATGAATCATTGTCTTGCGTGATTGAAGTGTTTTTTATATTGTAATCCCAAGAACTACATGAACATATCCTCTCCATTCTCCTTTATGGATCTTGGGTGTAAGAGAAATTCATGTGATTCTTCTAGAGTGGTTACCTCCTGAGAGCTTTAGCAGAGTCGGTGAGAGTTGATGCTTGACCGGTAACAGGCTAAAGCCAAGCCCTTCTGAACTGGTATACAAAAAATGCTATTGTGATTAATGTCACAATAGATAGGTGTGAATTCATTGTGGAAACCCAAATCTCCTCTAGTACCCTAGTGGTGCGTTAAAGTCCTGACATTGTTAAGGTGAAAGCCTTGATTTGAAAGGATTGGGAGAGCCCCCTTTATTGGGAAAATGACTTGATCACAACCACCTGAATAGATGTTCTTACTACAAACTATTGTTATAGTATCCAAAAACCCTCTATCTGTTGGTGCAAAAGGTCAGAGATTGACTAAGATGCCCCACACTTTTACAGCTCTTAATAGAGACAACAACCCTTTGGGAAGAAATTCCTTTGGGGTTCAAAGCTTGGTGTGCCTGAGAAGTGAGTGCACATGTAAGGAGGAGCCCGTGCCTCCAAGCTTATAAGTTGTCTACTAAGAGTAGGCATAGCTGAACTTCGGTTCAAGTGGCGATTCAACAAATACTATCCTGGATATCCTAGGATTGTGATGTTTCTATTCTGGTACTACAAACATTTTTTTTAATGTGTTTTGCATGGGTGTATCATTTGAACAATCAAAACTATCTTCAAAAACACACAAACTTGAACCTGAACATGTCCAACACAATCTGTAACTCAAACTATCTGTCAGACAACAACATGATTTTATCTCAGGAAACACAATCTAGTCTCAACTGTCTACTTCTGTAGACATTCATTTGTCAAAATTTGCATAGTTTCACATGACATTCTACCAATCTTTGCATCCTTAGCTGAGAATCTTTGCACGATACACTGGAAACTATCACATGAAATTTTGCAACAGTGCTGTCATTATATTCATTTTTTTCACTAGTCTGGTACCATTCTTCGCGTAGGAATTCAAAGTTTTGCGCATGTCAATGAGAATCTTCGTGCAAAAATGCATTTCTTCATGCGAGTCTGAAGCCTTTTTTCCAAAATAGTGAGCTAATTCCTGTCAGTCAAGCGTACCTCTGTCAAATCTGGTCTCTAATTTGGGTCTGTTTATTTGCCTTCTATCTTCATACAGTCAAAAACTTGGTTTCTTAGGTTGAGAAATATGTGATTCTTGCTTAAACTGGTCTTGTCTAATATCTTTTGGTCTATTTCTACTGTGTTGTCATGCCTTGTGTCGCAATAGTCACCTCTTGGCTATTCCAGCCTCATCTCTGACAATTTGCACCAAGGATACTTCACCCTTTGGCACTTTCTATGCATTTACTTTGAGACAGTTTCAAGTTTGATCCTAGTTCACATTCCTTGTTCAATCTTTGTCTATGACTGTCACAACTCGAAGTGGAAAAGTATTCCCTTCAATCAATAAAGATGAATATGTGCTTTCCACACCATTTCCAACTACTTCTAGTGAGGAATCATCTCAATCTCCTTCCCTGGTACTTCGACCTTCCATCAAATGGTCATTTCTAGTGGATTTTAGTCAGGTTTGAAATCCTTTGTTCCAAGAGGACCCAAAATCTGAGAACATTCAAACTTTTCATACCGAGTCTTTACACATTCAACACTTGCATTCTAGCAAAATGAAAGATCATAGTCAACTGGGTGGACCCTGTTTCAACTAGACTGAAAACCCTCCTCTTCAAGAAGAGAAGGAGATAACCCATGTGGATATCTTAGATGTTTGAAATAATAAAAATTTAATGAGAATGATGGGAGTCATAATGAATGAAGAGAAGGAGAAATACCTTCTCAAATTAGCCACCAAGGGTGCCAAAATTCCCTCAGATTACAAGGTAGAGACACTTATTGAGAAAGAGGAAGAAATTGAAAACTCCTGCTTGCAAAAACAAATGCAAGGAATGCAAGAGAAAATCCTTCAACTCATGAAGGAGAAAGACAAACCTACCACTCACTTCACATTAGACAACATTTTTCCATTCCCATTTGATAAGAGTCTATGCATGCTTCCTTTTCCCAAAGGAGTTGATTTTCCCAAATATGAAAAATACATGGGTACATCTGACAAGATCATTTGAGAGAGTTTGGTGCCCTCTCTATGGAGTTTATACAAGATAGAACCTATCTCATGCGCCTCTTCCCACATAGTTTGGGATGGTCAGCTATGGAGTGGTTTTCTAGACTACCAACTGGCATCAAAACTTTTGATGAAATTGCCAATTTATTTCTACAACACTATTCTCACAACATCCAACATCCGGTTCATATTTGAGATCTTTGCAACTTGAAAAAAATCATGGGGAATCCTTCTTGACATTTCTCCAAAGATGGAGGTAGCTTTATACATGATATTCTTGCAAGATACCTGAATCTAAAAAGTTGGATATCTTTCTCGACAATCTTCTCCCCAACTTTGGGTATCAAGTATAGCTGCAAGGTCCTTTGACTTTTGATGACATGATTAAGAAAGTTGTGAGAATCGAGACTTTTATAATCAAGAAAGGAGAATTGACCTAACATAAGGAAAATAAACAAGGGTCTTCCTCCTCAAGCAAAGATAAACCCAAATTTCCCAACAAGAATCAAAATATTGTGAATGATGGAATTGTAGACAATGTGACTTCTAAGCCTTTGAAGGCTGCCTTTAATCTCACTACCATGATGCAAGTAGCCAAAGCCACTGAACATGCTAAGGCAAATTCCAAACTGAGTACTTCACAATTTTCTAGATCTAAACCTTGGGCTCCTAGACCCAAGTGTGAATTCACTGCTTTAGGAGAACCTCTTGATGCGGTTTACAAGACTCTCTTGGACAACCATTTACTCACTCCACTAGATAATTCATGACCTTATGATCTGCAACCAAGACCCTCCTGGTGGAATGGATCTGCTTATTATGATTTTCAACAAAACAAAGGTCATAAAATGGCTACTTGTCTTAAATTATGGCATAAAATCTAGGATCTCATCGATAGTGAGGTTATTTTTGTGGGAGGTCACAACAAGAATTATGATCACCAAGCTTTCAAAGACCCATTTCCTCCTCATGGAAATGGTGAATCATCTAAAGGAAAAAATACTAATGCCAAGGTCAACTATACATACACCAATAATGACAATGTCATTAATATGGTTGAACCTGTTGATACTAAATATTGTAATGTCATCATTCTCAAGGGAAGTGAAGATAATTCCAAGTCCAAAACACCTTTCATTTTGTGAGGGTTTATGCCTCAGTCTTCTGAACAAGAACAATCTCAAGTCAGTGCTAACATTGTTACTTGATCTCACACTAAGGTCATCCTCAAAGGCCCTGAGCCTTCTATGTCTACATCAAGTCAATCTTCAGACAAAGCTAAGGTTGACTCTGCCAATAAGAATCCAAAATTGGGTTCCTCATCTAATGCTGCCAATTACAACATTCTCTCTCAATTGCAACATATGAATGCTTAGATCACTATTTTTGAGCTACTAAAAATCTCCCCTGCTCATAGGGAAATCTTGGACAAAGCCCTCACTAAGGCAAATGTCACAAAAGATCTTGATCTTGACTAGTTTCAATCCATGGTAGGTCACTTGACCTACTCACATTACTTGTCTTTCTCTAAGGAAGATGACCATTCTTTGAGTCACCCGCATAATAACCCTCTGCACATTGAAGTCATTATTAGTCCAAAGTGTGTTCACCGCGTTCTCATAGATAACAACGCTGGCCTCAATATTTTCTCTGCTAGTTTCCTTACTGAGTTAGGCTATGGTGAAGATTGCATTGATGCTCAAAAAAAGATTACTATTAAGGCCTATGATGAGGAAGAAATTAAATCTAAGGGGTTAGTTGTGTTTCCAATCAGAGTTGGCCCTATCAAACGAGATGTTATCTGTCAAGTGCTTGACATTCCTTTGGCATATAATATTCTGTTAGGCAGGACATGGATCAATGAAATGTAGGTTGTCCCTTCAACATACCATCAGTGCATTAAGTTCCCATTCCAAGGATCTAAAGTGACTATACCTGCTAATACATGCTATGATTGCAATTCCCTCACAAAATCTGTTGATATCTTTGTGCCTACCAACAGAGAATCTATTGAACTCCTTGAGACTAAATTAAAAGAAATGGAAAAGAGTTTGACACTCAAAGAAACTAACATGGGAGGATATCAGATTGAACCTATGCTATCTATTACATATTTTCCTTTTTCCCCATGTTCTTTTGGGAGACCTTTTAAGAGCACTAAACCTTCTACGGTTCCTTCTCCAACAAAGTATGGTGGTACCTTTGTACAAGCCATAGTACCATTAGAAGAAGAATCTAAAAATAGAGTTATCAAAGCTTGGATCTATAAAGGAGAAGACAATTCTGAACAAACTACTCCCCCTTATGACATAAAACCTTAGCAGTATGGCAAAGGTCTATCTATTATGCAACATTTTGGCTATAAAGGAAATGGTCTTATAGGTGCAAATCATAAGGGATTGATGATACCACTTGAATCTATTGGTCACAAAATACATGACTCTACAGGTATAGGGTTCAAGCCACTCACATCTTAACTGGGGATTAATCAGTTTGTACCTCAAGAAGATAAACAACCAATACATGAAGAAACATCTAAAACTAAAGAATTTGAAGACAGTTCTGATGAGGATAGTTTTCCTTATCCTATTTCTCTAGACTTGGAGACATTCTTTGCTAAGCTAGATGACTTTATCCTGCATGTCAGTACAGTAGACACTGACAACAATTCTGATGACACCACTTCCTTTGATCCTTTAACTTATGAGGAGTAGAAGGAAATACATACTCTAAATCCAGGTCATCAAGGTGATTTATACATACCACCACACTTTTAAGAACAGTTTGAACAAGAATCCCAGTCGCTTCTCACTACATAAGAGGTAGGTGATGCTACAAATACTAATGAGGTACCTAGGTCAAAAGGTGCTCATCTGACCATAGTGGAGGTTCTAGGTAGAACTCATCCCAACTGGGGACAAAGGGTTGATTTCACTCATGTTGTTGACATGACACCTAATGATGAAATAGACTCTCATGAATATGAGTTCAATAGCTTGTCTTATGCCACCTCTGATAGAGATAAAGATACAATCCACACATATGAAAACCTTCTCAAAGTAGGTGAAGGGTCTAGTGTACGATCAAATGAGTCTAACTCCCTAGATGTTAACATGTTATCTACTATGGTTGCTAGAAATCAAAGGAATTTGACTATACCTCTAGTTGAGATCACTTTAGGTCTTGACTTGCTTGTCCATGATTTTGATGATTATACCATGAACACACTTGAACCTGTCACTTCTCTTTCACTTTGCCATCCTGAGCTTATAGACTAGAACTCTACCTCCCCATCTAATGAAGTCCTTATGTTCAAGAATGATTATGCTCTGGCCTACTACCTACATGCTGTCAAACATATAACATCCTCCACTAGTGAAGAAAGTGTCAACATGACTGAGGGTGACATCAAGTATCTTAGTCACAAAATCAAAATAAGAAAAAATAGGCGCTCTGATGGTGAAAAGCACATCATGGCAGTATCAGAGCCTAAAAAAGTTAAAATAAAAGGTGTATCCAAGGGTGAAAGCCTCTCTGAGGTGCCCGAGGATGAGATACTTGATGTGCTTCTGAGTCATTTTTAGGAACTTTCATCTATTCTTATTGAACCAACTCAACCTATCAACTTGGGTATAGAAGCTAAACCTTAGATCATTCACTTGGAACAATCACTATCAGAGGTAGAAAGAGAGGAATTCACTACATTCTTCCAGAGTAAAAGGATAAAATTTGAATGGAAATATTTAGACATGCTGGGATTAGACCCTAATCTAATCATGCATCATTTGTCCATTGCACCAGGTGTCAATCTATTAAGAAAAAGCTTCACAAAATGCATCCACATGTGGCTCTACTTGTCAAAGCTGATTTGGATAAAATTCTTAAGGAAGTATTTATTAGAGTAATTGATTATGCTGAATGGATCTCTAACATTGTTCTAGTATCAAAACATGATAAATCTATCTGAGTTTGCACAGACTTCAGAGACTTGAATCTGGCATGTACTAAGGATGATTTTCTATTTCCCAATATTGATATGATTGTAGATATGATAGTAGGGTATGAAATTTACTCACTAATGGATGGTTTCTCTAGCTACAACCAGATAAATATTGCGCTAGAGGACCAAGAGAAAATGGCTTTCACATGTGCATGGGGCACTTCTGTTGGAATGTCATGCCCTTTGGACTCAAAAATGCTAGTGCTACATACTAGAGATTTTTCACCACCATATTTCGTGACATGATGCACAAAACCATGGAAGATTATGTTGATGACACTTTAGCTAAGAGTATGCACCGAGGGAAACATCTTGCAGATCTAGGCCCTATATTAGATCACATGGAACAGTTCAGTCTGAGGCTCAATCCGAAGAAATGTGCATTTGGTGTAACTTCTAGAAAATTTCTTTCTTATATCATCTCTGCAAAGGCATCGAAGTGGATCCTAAAAAAGTACAAGCTATCATGGAAATGCCACCACCAAAGAATATTAGACAAATGAGAGGAATTCAAGGCCGATTGTAGTCTATTTGGCGCTTTATCTCACAACTAACAGATAAGTCACAAACATTCACCAAGACTTTGAACAAGGGTGTGGCTTATCAATGGAAGAAATAATGTGATGAAGGGTTCACACAAATCCAAAAATACCTTGCGAACCCACCAATCTTGATGCCTCCCATTCATGGGAAGCCACTTATACTTTACATCTCTGCTATAGATACATCATTGGGTATCCTATTGGTTCAAGAAGATCAACACAACAAAGAAAGGGCTATCTATTACATTAGTAGAACTTTGTTCTCATATGAAACAAAATATTTTGCTATAGATAAGGCTTGCCTTGTAGTGGTATTTGCTTCACAAAAACTACAGCACTACATGCTGGCTCATACTACACACCTGATTGCTAAAATTGATCCTCTGAAATATTTTCTTAGTAAAGCTACCCTCATAGGTAGACTAGCTAAATGGGTCATGCTTCTCAGTGAATTTGATATTGAGTATGTAGAAAGGAAATCCATCAAAGGGAAAGTGATTATAGATCTACCAATGCACATGGAATTACCAGATGAGTTCATATTACTTCTCACACATCGGTCCTGGACTGTGTTTTTTAATGGTTCATTTAATCAATAGGGGTCAGGTGCTGGGATACTATTCATTACACCTCAAAGGTGCTCTTTACCAAAAGCATATAAGATGTTTCCTTATACAGACAACATTGCTGAGTACAAAGCCTTAATCAATGGTATGAAGATAGCCCTTGAGTGGCAACTAGACAAACTCAATGTCCTTGGAGATTCATAGTTAGTCATCAATCAAGTAAATGATATCTATGAGACAAAGGATGAAAAGTTGGTTCCTTATAAAAGGTTGGTTGATGAACTCAAAAAGTATTTTACCCACATCACATTTCAACAAGCTCCAAGGGCAGATAATAAAGTAGCAAATGCCATGGCTACTCTTGCCTCCATGCTACAGATGCTAGAAGATGACTTTCGACATGAATTCCTAGTGGAGATGTTACACTACCTAGCCTATGATTCCCCTGATTCCTGGATGATCTATTCTATCATTGGATATGACTCATCTCACTACCATCATATCTTTTCCTACCTTCATGACTAGATTGTTTTGGATACTTACACCTAGAATGAGAAATGTCACTTAATCTGCAGTGCTTCACGGTTTGTCATCATAGCTAACGACTTGTATATATGCGTTCTAGATGGTACCCTCCTTAGGTGTTTAAAACTTGATGAGTCCAAATGTGCGTTAGTAGATGTGCATGAAGGAATTTGTGGGTCTCACTCTAATGGCCTGACATTGGCCTGTAAACTTATTAGAGCTGGTTACTATTGGCTAGATATGGAATAAGAAGCTACATAGTTTTCTAAGTCTTGCAAAAAATGTCAACTACATAGTAATCTGATTCATGCTCCAGCCAAGGAGCTTATTCCCTTCATTACTTTTTGGCCATTTCAACAATGGGCCTTTGACTTGGTGGGTTAGATTTATCCCTCGTCCTCAAATGGACATAAGTTCATAATCACAGCTACAGACTAGTTTACCAAGTGGGTGGAGGTAGTCCCTCTCATCGTTGCCAATGGAAAATTAGTAGCTATGTTCATTCTCAACTACATCATCTGTAGGCATGGTGTACCCTCAACAATAATCACTGATAATGGGGGCAACTCAAAAACAAGAATTTGACAGAGCTATGCTCTAAGTTTAAAATTACTCAGCACTGGTCTTCCATCTATTATCCTTAGGGTAATGGACAGGCGGAAGCATCCAACAAGACAATCCTTAAAATCCTACATCACACAGTGCACAAATCTAGATGAGATTGTCATCTCCAGATCAATCCATCTCTCTACGCATACATGACAAGCATAAGAACACCAAGGGCTACTCCCTATGCTTTGGTTTATGGAGCAGTTGTTGTGTTACCAATTGAGGTGTAGATTCCTTCTCTACGAGTCTCCTTGAAAGGCCTCATTACTGATGAAGATAATAGAATATCTCAGCTACAAGAGCTAGAACTACTTTATGAATGTCAACAAGTGGTGTTCGATCACCTTAGAGAATACCAGAAAAGGGTGTCCAAGAGCTATAACAAGAAGGTCAAACCAAGGGATTTCCAAGCGAGTGACCTCATTCTAAGGGAGAACCCTAAAAATCAACAACATCAGATCTAGAAAGGAAAATTTGAACCAAGTCAACAACATTAGATCCAGAAAGGAAAATTTGAACCAAGCTAGCTTGGTCCATATATTGTCACTGCAGTGTTTGGGTTTGGCACCTATCAACTTTCTACTATTGAACGAGAACAACTCAAAGAGCCCATCAATGCTCTTCATCTGAAATGGTTCTACTGCTGAGACATCTTCAATGTGCTCATGTATATAGTAAATTCCTAAAAAAATGATCATCTTAGTGAAAAACTGGCGATAGGTGCTTTGATGTATCTCTAAAAAAATCATATATTCCAAAAATTAAAAAATTAAAAAAATACAAAAAAAAGAGAAAAAGAAAAAAAGTGACATTGATGAAAACCTTGCAAATAGGCATCATGGTAGCAAAAAAAGAATTTCTACCAAGAAGGTGAAAACCTGGTAAAACAAGTGCCTTTTGTTCCACATTGCTATATGTATCATAGCACCACTTGGCTTTATGCATTTGCTTTCCTACTTTGCTGCTTTCCTTCTTGCATTTTCTTTCCGCATGCTTTAGTTTCCCATAAAGACACCAACTTATATGGATTGAAACTGGTCATGCTCTCAAGGAAACCCTCCTAGTCTAGGGGGCATTGTCCTATCACCTTTTGGGATCTACCTCATGATAGTCACCAATGGTTCTCACTGCGTCTGCCTTCTATCACTTAGCTTATACTGATTTCTCTCTCCTTGAGAATCTCTCTTAACATCAGTCACTAGTGGTTCTCATTGCATCTGCCTACTGATGTCTACCTAGTCCTATGATCTCTTCACTTGAGCATCTCTCTCACATCATTCACCAGTGGTTCTCACTGCGTCTGTTTACTCTCACTGTGCTATTGAGATTTCTCACATCCATTATAGTTGGGGTTATAATAAATGCTCTATCTATCGATACTCGGTCTTGACAATTCTTTGCTTTAGTTTGTACATAGCTTTGGGTCACTTTCATGACACTTTGGTTCCTTTGCAAACCCTCCTAACTTGACATTGATTCAATGCCATATGCCTAGGGGCACTCACATCTAGTTTGTCCTCACAACATACGTCAAGTTAGTCATCATTACTTGGGGGCACGGGTCCCCCATTTGATCACATCTTTGGTTTACACCTGAGTCAACAATCTTCTCACTTTTGAAGGACAACTCTCTACTGACACAAACTGGTGTTTTTCAACACCACCATAAATAGTGTTTTTTAACACTATCTTTGGACACATCTGTGTTTTTCAACACACATCAAATATCTCAAACATAAACATCTATCTATAACAATCAAACACAATGCACTCACAAGAACAATGGTGTTTTTCAACACCTCTAAACATGGAAATATTCAAAAACTTTAAAACTGGCTGAGCTATGCTTGAATCTTTCTTTGTATGCTATTTGTTCTTATGGATTTAATTGATATTTTCTTTGTCTACTACTTGTTGGTGTAGTCTCGATGATCTAGAAATGTCAAATAAATAGGGTGTATGTGATAAGAGCTCCCGCACTAAGGTGGAACAACCTCACATCCCTCGATCTTGTTTATTTGTGCGCCATGATGAGGTCGGTACCACCTCCTTGCCTATTATTGCTCTAATTGTTATTGTGCTACTTGTTATTGCTCTGTTTGTTTATGCATGATTTCACTCATGGTTATCTTGGCTTTGCATGCCTCGATACTGGTGTACTCTTACAACATTAATTAGAAACAATGTTTAGGTCATCTTGGCTTTTGTGCCCTAGTGCTTACATTTGTTTCCTACATTTTATCTGATGACAAGTCATATTCATATCCTTATGGTTGCATTGTGGCACCAATAAGGGTTGTATCGACTTTGATGTTCCAAAAATTCTCAATGATGATGATTTTACAATGGGTCTCACAAACCATGTCCTAAAATTATAATTTCATATTGCATCTAGCATATGATTTCATTTTCATTCTAGACTTGCATTATGGCAGTTATTCAATGTTCTCTTCATTACATTCTCCTAGGTTCATACATTGGGGAGTTCTTCTTCACTGTCCTGGTTTCATCATGACTGCACAGGTCTTTGATCCTCGCTCTCGATTCTTCACTTTTTCTTTTGGTTAACATTCATCATCCTGCATGAGATGTTAGTCCCATACACATTACATATTCACAACTCATTATCATCTACACATTGCATTAACATATTCTCATTCATAAAGTGCATTCACATCCATCATTTGCATAAATATTTGCATCTACATACATGTTCATTTCATATATTTACATATATTCCAAACATGTTCATACATTTGCATACATGCTAATCATCTAAACATCTAAGCATATAGGAATTATCTCATAATAGACAATATGACACATGTGATGATACCAAAAGATGAGCTCATATATATATA
>MU223517.1:919326-934459 GCA_018584345.1 Thuja plicata | reverse complement strand
AATATGAAGACCTTAAGCCCATGTCTCTCCCATGCCTTATTAATGCCTTGGGCATTAAAGGCTCTTACATGTTCATTTATTGGGCCTCCTGATTCATAAATGAACCTTGTCCCCCCCTCTCTCTCTCTCTCTCTCTCTCTCTCCCATTCTTCTATAAATAGAAGCCTATTTTGAGAGAAAATAAGCCTTCACCAAAGATTGAAAACACATTGTTATGCTGCTAGATTAATTCTAGAATCACATTTCATCTTTCATTCCATGCTAGTTCATTGTTCTCATTTCATCTTTTAGAGTTAAAATACATGCTTTTCATCTTTTAGCTTGTTATTTAAGTAAAAATCCTTCATGCTAGGTTGTATTCATCACTAGTTTATAGCATATTCTGAGGGCTAATATGTTCTTATTCACACTCCTCCTAGATAGCAGGCAATAGGTCGGTTTTAGTGGGTTTATATGCTTTTCTAACCCTTTTGAACTAATATAATGACTTATTGAGTGTTTGTGTTGATTCTGACAGGTACCCATTTACACACACACAATGGTGACCATTGGAAGGATCAATCAAGAAACCCATTACTATGTCTTAGGAGGATTGGGATGTTTTTGATAGAAAGGCATTGGGTAGCATCCACTTATGCCTGGCACAATCAGTGGTGTTTAATATTATCAAAGCAAAGACAGCTAAAGAGTTGATGGAAACCCTAGAAAAATTGTATGAAAAGCCTTCCACTTCGAATAAGGTATTTCTTATGAAGCATTTATTTAATATGAAGATGGTAGAAGGTGGTTTAGTGAGTGATCATTTAAATGAGTTTAATAAAGTTACAAGTAAATTATCTTCTGTAAGTATAAATTTTGATGAAGAAATTAGGGCTCTTTTGATTCTATGTTCTTTGCCAGAAAGTTGGAGTAGCTTGATAATGGCTGTTAGTAATTATGTTTCTAATTTGAACACCCTAAAATTTGATGATGTTGTTGGTGTTATTCTGAGTGAGGAAATTCATAGAAAAAGCTCAGGTGGATCTACATTAGGTAGTGTTTGAATGCAGAAAGAAGAGGTAGAAAAAGAGATAGAGGAGACAACTCTGGAAATCATGGAAAGTCACGAGGAAAGTCAAAAGGAAAGAGGTCTTAATAAAGAGGACCTAGAAATTGCTGGTACTATGGAAAAATAGGTCATAAGAAGAAAGATTGTTGGTCTCAAAAGAATAAAGGAGACAAACATGAAGGAAATAAGGAGGCAAATGTGGTAAGTACTAAATCTAAAGATGATGTTTTGATTATTTCCCTTGAGAATGTTGATGATTCATGGGTTCTAGATTCATGGGCTTCTTTTCATGCTACACCCCATAGGAGTTATTTTATTGATTATGTCCAAGGTGATTTTGGGAAAGTTTATTATGGAGATAATGAACCATGTCAAATTTTAGGGAAGGGAAGAATTAAGATTAAGTTGCATAATGGGAATCATTAGCTAATAGAAGAGGTAAGACATATTCCAAGGCTGAGTAGAAATTTAATTTTAGGAGGGAAACTAGGTGATGAGGGTTGCACAATTACTTTTAATGATAAAAATTGGAAGGTTTTGAAAGGTTCTATAGTAGTAGAAAAAGGTGTGAAAGTAGGCACCTTATATCTTTGTACAGGTAAAGTTGTTCCTTCTACTCTAATTGTTACAAAGAAAAGTGAATGTTCGAGAACAGTTGTTATAGTTGAGAAAGTAAAAAATGAAGTAGCTGATGTGGATACCAAAACAACATTGTGGCACAATAGACTTGGGCACATGAGTGAGAAAGGTATGAAATTAATTCACTCAAAGAAAGTTTTACCAGATCTAAAATGTGTAAATTTGGATTTCTGTGAAAGTTGTGTTTATGGGAAACAAAAGAGAGTCAATTTTTGGAAGGGTGGGAAGGAAAAGAAATATAATAAATTAGAGATTGTGCATATAGATGTATGGGGTCTAGATCATATATCTTCCCTTGGTGGCTCTTTGTATTATGTTACTTTAATTGATGATGCAACTAGGAAAGTTTGGATTTATTTCCTTAGGCAGAAATCTGAAGTATTTGAAACTTTTAAAAAATGGAAAAGCTTAGTTGAAAATGAGACTGGTAAAAGATTAAAATGTCTCATATCTGATAAGGGTGGTGATTATTTCAGCAAAGAATTTGAAGATGATTTTTCCTCTAGTGGTACTCGTAGGCAAAAAATGGTTCCAAGAACTCCACAAGAAAATAGAGTTTGCTAAATGCATGAACATGACAATAGTGGAGTGTGCAAGGACTATGAGATTGCATGCTGGGCTCCCCTTAAAAATGTGGGTAGATGCTGTAAATACTGTTGCTTATTTAATTAATAGAGGTCCCTCTACTCCTTTGGGTTGTGGTATTCTAGAGGAAGCATGGACTGGTAATAAGGTTAGTTATTCTTTTTTCAGAACCTTTGATTGCGAAGCATTTGCACATATAGATATTGAAAATAGAACCAAGCTGGAAGAAAAATAAAAGAAATGTGTATTTATTGGATATGACATTAATGAATTTGGCTATAGACTTTTTGATTTAGAAAATAATAAAATTGTGAGAAGCAGGGATGTCATATTCAATGAGAAAATATTGTACAAAGATCTATTGCGACATCATGAAAAGAAAGATACTGATTATGTAGAGTTGGATGATACTCCAAATGATAATGTTCTAGTAATTCCTTATGCTCTGCAACAATATCAATAACAAATACCACACACCCTAGTGAATGTTAGATGGTCAAAAGGGATAAGTAGACCTCTAGATATATTTTCACCTTATTTGTATTCCATTTTATTAACTGATGCTGGTGAACCTGAATGTTATAATGAAGCTATGCAGGTGGCTACAAAGCTTCAGTGGGAGTCTGCAATGATAGATGAAATGAACTCCTTTCTGAAAAATTAGACTTGGGATTTATGTAAGTTACCTACAGGTAAATGGGCTTTGCATAATAAATGGGTTTATAGATTGAAAGAAGAAGATGGAGGTAAGAAAAGATTTAAAGAAAGATTATTTGTAAAAGGATTTTCATAGAAACATGGTATTGATTTTGATGAGATATTTTCTCCATTTGTTAAAATGACTTCTATTCATACTTTTTAAAGTATTGTGGCTACTAAATATTTGCATTTAGAGAAGCTTGATGTTAAAAAATCTTTTCTTCATGGTGATTTGAATGAAGAAATATATATGGTACAGCCCTAGGAATTTGAGGTCAAAGGTAAGGAGACTTTAGTGTGCAGATTATAGAAACATTTATATGGCTTTAAGCAAGCACCTCAGCAATAGTATATTAAGTTTGATACTTTTATGAATGAGAATGGATACACTCGATGTAATTCTAACCATTGTGTTTATTTCAAGAGGTTACATGAGGACAACTACATTATTTTATGTTTATATGTTGATGATTTTCTTATAGATGGGTCTAACATGGATCATATTAAGGGGTCGAAACAAGAGTTAGCAAAATATTTTGCTAAGAAGGATTTGGGGCCAGGAAAACAAATCCTTGGCATTAAAATTTTTAGAGATAGGAAGAACAAAAAATTAACTCTATCTCAGGCTGATTATGTTGAAAATGTGTTGCAGATATTCTCCATGAAGGATGCCAAAGCTGTCACTACACCTTTGCTTGGTCATTTGAAATTGACTAAGGAGATGTGTCCAAAGACACCATAAGAAGAGGAAAAAATGTCCTAGATACCTTATGCTTCATCTGAAGGGAGCTTAATGTATGCTATGGTGTGTACTAGGCCAGACATTACACATGCAGTGGGATTTGTTAGCAGGTATAAGAGTCACCTTGGGATTGAGCATTGGAATGCAGTCAAATGGATTCTCAGATATTTGAGAGGTACATCTAATAAGTGTTTACACTTTGGGGGCTCTACTACTACTATTTTTCATGGCTATGTTGACTCATATTTTGTAGGAGATATAGATACCAGTTAGAGTACTACATGTTATGTATTTACTGTTGGTGGGAGATCAGTGAGTTGGATTTCTCAGTTAGAAAAGGTGAATGCCTTATCCACTACAGAGGTAGAGTATGTTGCTGCAATAGAGGCATCCAAGGAGATGATATGGATTGAATTATTCATGGAAGAATTGGGACATCCATAAGTAGATAAATATCTGTATTCATACAGTCTGAGTGCCATACATATTGCGAAGAATTATGCTTTGCACTCAAACACAAAGAACATTCAGTTGTGATATCATTTCATTTTGATTGTTTTGGATGATGGATAGTTAAAGCTGGAAAAGATGCATACATATGATAATCTAGCGAATATGTTTACAAACGTTGTAATGAGGGAGAAGCTGAATTCTTGTTCAACTTTGGTTGGTCTTCTAGATTGAATAGACTAATAGAGGCTAGGAAGGTTGGATCCAGTGGGAGCTTCATAAGGTAGTGGTTTAGCTATAGGATTAGTCTCCAAGTGGGAGAATTGTTGGTTTATGTGGAGTCTGATCAGTCCCCGAGTGGGAGATTTTTTTATTATGGTGATTGATCAAGAAAGTACTATCCAAGAAAGTGTTTTACCTTTCTGCAATGCGTGGGCTAACATATTCTAAACCTAAAGTGGCATAAAGTTTTTATAAATTGACTTAGGGTAAGGGTTTCATTATTATGTTATATGTTTTATGGTAGTATTGAGCTATAAGGGATTACATATTGTGATTAGATTGTAATCACTGGATAATAGAAAGATTGGACTTGCTATTTGGTGGATGTATCCCAGTGATTAGGTGAGCCACATTAAATATTTGTGTCTTGTGTTCTCTTCTATTTTGGTTTATTATTCTCTATTTTTGGTTATATTTATGTATGTAGTTATTATTCATGTCTGGTTAATCCTAACACTTATGACTATCCCACACCCAGCCACCCCCAAGTTACCCTTTGAAGCACCATCAAAATTGAATTTCATCCATCCATTAGGAGGGAAATCCAATCTTGCTTCCTCTCTCGTGACTTTATTTTTCTACTTCCTGAAATTACCTTTAATTTTCTAGTTATTGAAGAAGGAAATATCCTCCTCATTTAGAGGTTCCATAAAACTCTCCTTCAGATATAAGTTTTCTTTGATAGCTCTCTTAATTTTGTAGAAGACCTCCTTTTCACTAGCCACTTTGTTTCTGAATACTCTTTCATTCCTTTCTTTCTAGACTCCCCAACAAACATAGGGAAGTACAAAATTCCACACCTTGACTGTAGTTTCATTCTTTGAGGGATGACTCCAAGAGTTAAAAAGACTCTACATATCCTCAGGGAAAACCCACTCAATGTTAAGAATTTGAAGGAAGTAGTCCCATATAATCCTGACAAAGGGACAATGAATAAACATGTGATTCATATTTTCATCATCCTAATTACAAAGGTAACATCTATTAACAATTATCACACCTCATTTTCTAAGATTATCATTTGTCAAAACCTTGTTTTTCATCAAAATCCAAAAAATACATTAATCTTAGGGGTGAGTTCCTTCATCCAATATTTAGCCCAACATGGCTCATTAAGATCCTCAAACTCCTAGTGATATAGGGAGGAGATAGTTAAGTTCCCATTTAGACTATTCTTCCATATTATCATGTCTTCCTCAATCAAAATAGTAGATTAAAAAATTTATTAAGTTGTCCCATAGTATTATCAATAATCGTTAGATCCTTCTTGTGATCCATATCCCAGTAATCTGCCACTTTCCTCCCAAATCTAAGTTTGCACTGGCTCTCAAAGTCCTTCCATCTAGGGAACTCCTTGAGGGGGGTTTGTAATATCCACTCATCTTCCCAAAAAAGAACATTTCTGCATTTTCCAACTTTCCATTTGATGCATTTTCTTATAATTTTTTTATTCTTCATAGAATTTCTCCATATGAAAGATCCTCCAACTCCACTATCCCTATCAAGAAAGCTAGCAAGGTTTGGGCACTCCTTATTGTATTTATTGTCCCATATAAGGTTCATTCTCCCCTGGAATTATAGTATCTCCATAAAATTTTAGCTAGAAGGTGGTTATTAATATTTTTGATTTTGCGTAAACTAAGACCCCCTTTGTTAATAGGCCTACAGACCTTGTCCCAAGCAATGGGAGCTATCCTTTTATTTTTCTCCATTCTAGTCCACATAATTTTTTTTGGATCTTTTCAATTGCTTCTCCAAACTTCTTGGGGGATTTGAAAGATACTCAAAGCATAAAGAGAAAGACCTTGAAGGGTGGATCTTAGAATCTAAATCTTTCCATATTAACTCAACAACATACCTTTCCAACCAGCAAGTTTACTATGATATCTGTCCACTAAAGAGATCCAGAAGGATTTAGGAGGTTCCATGCATAAAGGGATACCAAGGTAAGTGCCTGGAAGAGTCCCCATATCACAACTCAAAATCCTCATAATTCTTATCTATATTTTTTCAAGAACATTAAAGAAAAACACTGAACTCTTTACCCAATTAATAAGCTGACTTGAAGTAATCCCATAGTTAGTCAGCACATTTTTGATATTGATAGCATTTTTAATAGAAGCTTCACCCATTATAATCGAATTATTAACAAACAACTAATGGGAGAAAACTTGATTGGTAGAAGAAGGATTTAATCCTTTAAATTCCCCTTTCCTAACTAGGTTCTCCATGTACCTACCCAAACATTTAGTCATAAGGATGAAGAGAACATGAGATAAATGATCCCCTTGCCTTAGACCCCTTTTTTATTTGAAGAAAGAAGTAGGAGATCCATTAATCAAAACCAAGAAAGTAGCAGAAAATATGAGCTAAAATATAAGATCAATATTTTTCTTGTTAAATCCAAAAGCCCTCAACACTTTCACAAGAAAATCCCAATCAACCCTGTCATAGGATTTAGATAAATCAAGTTTAAGAATAAGGCCTTCCTTCTTTGACATCACCAAAGAATGCACATTTTCATGTATGGAGATTATTGAATCCATGATCTGTCTGCCAGAAACAAAACTATTTTTCTGCCAAGAAATTAGGGAAGAAAGAATAGACAAAATCCTAGTGGTAAGGACCTTAAAAATGATCTTGTAGGCAATATTACATAAGCTAATAGGCCTAAACTAATCCATTTTATTAGCCCCTTGTTTTTTGGGTATAAGAGCTATAAAGGTGCCATTCAACTCCTACAATAATTGTCTAGATCCAAAACACTTTTTAACAACATTAGTAACATCCTTTTTAATAATATTCTAGTAATTTTGGAAGAAGAACATTGGAAAGCCATCCAGACTAGGGGATTTGTCCCCATTAAAAGGGAAGACTTCCTTTTTAATTTCAGTATTAGAGGGTATAGCATTAAGACTTGCTTTGTGGCTTTCATTCAGGATTTGAGGAATGCACTCTAGAAAATACCTTTGTTCTTCTCTATTCAGATCTTTGTCCTTTTAGAGGAGATTTTGAAAAAAATTATTGGCCTCCATTCTAATAGCATCTTCATCATCTAAAAGAGTGCCATTGATATTAAGATTAGATATTTGATTAGCCATTTATTGCTTGAGGGTAGTCATGAAAAAATATTTTGTATTTTTGTCTCCTTCCTTTAGGAAAGTCTTTCTGGATCTTTGTCTCCAGAAAATTTCTTCTTTGGAAATTATGTCATGAAGCTCAACTAGTTTCTCATTTTATTGTTCTCTTGATATCTTATCATACCCTTCCTTCTAGATAATTTCCTGAATGACCTTTAGCTCCATACAAACATTAGTCTTAGAAGAAAAAATGTTGCCAAAGGTGTCCTTATTCCAGGATTTAATATTCTCCTTGACATGTTTAAGTTTTTTTTCCAGGATAAACATTGCAGTTCCTTTGATTTTGATCTTCCACCACTCCTCAATTTTTTGTTCTAGTTGTGGATGCATAGTCCACATTTTCTCAAATCTCTAAGGAAAATTCCTTTTTTGGATATGGGATCCACCAGAAAAGTAATAGGGTTATGGTCCAATCCCATCCGCATATGGGAAAATAGTGAGCAATAGTAATGGGTGAACCAATCATTGCTAATGAGATCTCTATCAAGTCTTATCTGGATAAGCTCATGCCCACACCTTCTGTTAGTCCATGTATAATTAATTCCCTACAGCTCAATATCATGGAAAGTTTGATTATCTATGAAATTCATAAGGTCCATTCTGCTTTCTAGATTAGTTTGGCTTCCTCCTTTTTTTGATTTTCTTTTAGGGGAGTATTAAAATCTCCCATAAAAATCCATTCCTAATGTCTAAAACTATTTCTCAGAGAGGAAAACTTATTTCAGAAAACCTCTCATCCCTTTTTAGTGTTAGGAGCATAAATATTAGTAAGAACCCAAGAATTATTATCCTTAAGATGCCTAAATTTGATACAAGCCACATTGTTCCCTTGATATATAACATCACTTTTTATGATATCACAGTTCCAAACTATGGCAATACCCCTGGAAGTACCATCAGAATCTCCCCCACAATATTGTCATTCTTAAAAAATTTGAGTTTATCCACTTTCTCCTTAAGCATTTTAGTTTATTGAATTAAAAAAAATTCTGGTCTATTATCCCTAATCATATTTATGACAAGATCTTGTTTGTGGGGATTATTCAATCCCCTTATGTTCCAAGAGATAATCTTCATACCTTAGCAAAGGATCCCACCTCTAGGATGGTAAGATGGCTTCCATTTTCTATGTTCTTCTTACTCTCCTTGACTCTTAGTTTCTAGCCCAAAGGTCAGCCCAAAGAGGATAACATTCCTCCCACATCCCCAATTTTGCTACTCGTTGTTTCTATTCTCCCTTGTCGGCCAATATTTCCCTTATCATTCTTTGATTTTTTCTTCTCCTCATGATTCTCCGTCCCATCTTCTAGATAACTCTGGTAACCCAAAAGAGCTTGGCTGATAGCCACAAAATCCCTCCGTTTAGGCATTTTGGCATCGTAAACTATTCTTCTTATCCCCTGGGGTGTATTTTGTGAAGTATCTGAAGATCCTTGACCTAATACTGTGCACTATTGAGAATCCTATCATGTTGGTTCCTCCTCCACTTTGTGGATGAAAGCTACTAGGTGGTTCAATCCCTTCCCCCTCTATTTCCACTTTTTCTATTGCTTCTTTTTGTTCTTCTCCCTGAGTTCCCTCTCTTCCCCTTTTTCCTCTGCTTGTTCCTGAGGATATTCATTGCATTCATTACTCTTAGAACTCCCATTGTTATTTTGGTCATTGACCATACTCTCATCACCACTCTCCAGTGTTAGAGCTTTTTCCTTTTTCTTATTAAGTTGGGCTTCCCTTGATGTCTCTCCCCATCTTTCTTCACTTTTCCCACATGAATCCATTTCTTTGTCTTTTTATGCATGGCCTTTATCGGACATTTTTTAGTCTAATGCCCAAATTTCTTACAATGAAAGCCTGCAAATGGAATCGTTTCATATTCTATCTTTTGTTCCCATGATCCCAATTTTGAGTGAATATTTTATTTTCTCTGGCATATCAGTGTCCTGTGTTATCCCCACACATATCCTTGCATACGTTAACCTTCTCTTTGAGGAAGTAACATTATCTATTGATAACAACTCCCCAAAGGAGTTTTCTATCCTAATAAATATATCCTTCATCTAGTACTCCAGAGGAAGGCCATGGAGCTTAACCCAAACTCATAGATGGTTTACTGTTTCCTCCTCAAAGGCTATATTAGGCAAACATTTTTGGAGAACCAAGGTATTTTTTCCTATCATCCATGGTCCATTGCATAAAATCTTCATTCTATCCTCTTCACAAGAGAATAAGAAAGACATGCATCTTTTTGCCATAGCAACCACATCCACTTGCCCTTTCAGGTCCCATTTTAAAAAAGCACAGGCCCTAACTACTTTGATATTGGGTCTAATCCTAAAGAATCTCCCCACCAAAGAGCTTTTCATTCTTGCAATTGTCTAATCAATTATCTGGTCAGGAATGTCAATGAAAAAATTCCCTTGAGAAGGTCTCGAGATATTCTTAACATGTGGTAAAGATGACTTACCTGTCAGTTTGAATCCAAAGAGGGGTGTGTGCACCAAGATGTGGACCAAAAAAGTGGACACACCTTTAAAAAAATTTCAAATTTTCAATAACCCGATCGGGTTATTAAAAATTTGAAATCATTTTAGGCTTGGTAAACCAATCCTAGAATATATTATAAAAAATTGCGTGCGCCTCAAAACCCGATTGGGTTATGAGGAATTTCTCATAACCTGATTGGGTTATGAGACTCATTGAGTTTCTAATAACCCGATCGGGTTATGAGATATTTCTCATAACTCGATCGGGTTATGAGAAACATAACAAAAAAAAAATAGCCCGTGACTTAGGCCATTTTTTAATGCCTAAACCACAGAGAAGAAGTGTGGAGGAGGTTAAAAAGTAGCATAACCCAATCGTGTTTTGCACAAAACACTATTTAATCAAGATTTTCAACCAATGGCACCTCGTAACAAAGGTAAGTTTGTATGTTTATTTTTTTTTTTTGCAATTGTAATCAAATTAGGTTATTTTATTGATTTTTTGCTTTCTTTTATTAATTTCATTCCAAATTCATCAAAAAACCCAAAAAGATGAAAAAGAAATGAAAGACCACCCCCTGTAGAAGCACCATCATCACCACCTATAAACCCTCAACAACCCTCGCCACCCATAAACCCCCAACCACAGTCTCCCCCATAAACCCTCCACAAAATTCTCCTCCTCTACAACCATCACAACCCATACGCCCACCACATGTGACATTAGGTCATGTAGATGCATCACAAGAAGACCTTGTGCAATGCCTTAACCAAAATAGTGCACAAATTAATATATTGGTCAATAGGTTGAAGGCTTCCAGTCTTCAACATCACTCTACCCTCACCACTACATTAGAAAAAATGTCCAATAGTGCAAATGAGGCATCTCAAAAGGTGTCAAAATAGGGTTCATAGAGGGATAGGTGTCATACATTTTATGTTGATGGTTTATCCTATGAGGATGTGAAGAAAAAGGCATAGAAAAATGTGACATATGTGCCCTTTTCACCGATCCTAATACTATCAATTCCCTATAAGTTAATACAAAACAATTTCCTATACATTGGTGTGTTCATAGGGGGATGAAATCAGATTTTTGGGATAGGTGGTACATGGTATTTGACCAACCACCTTGTAATAATAATGAGGTTCCTTTATATTTTTTGAGGAAGCTATACTGTGAGTTTATCATTGGCGAGAAGCCGAATTACTTTGACTTTTGTGAGTTCTAGGGTAGAGGGAGAGGCTCTACATAGGATAGACCTGGGGCACATAGGATTACCCAAACGCAAGAGAAGAGGCATACTACAAGAAAACCCCTCATTCATGTTGTGCTCGCAGTAGTGGTGAAGGAGTCTATGGATATAGAAACTCTTCATGTAGCTGCATCATTGAATGATGTCATTATCCAGCATGGCACTCAATTAGTTGGAGAGGATGGATCAGTGCCACCTCCATCTTCATTAGATGCACCATTAGGATCATCCCATCCTGCACCAGCTCCATTGCCATCAGATGCACCATTAGGATCATCTCATCCCGTGCGAGATCCATTATCATTAGATACATTTGCAGGGCCAGCCCAACCCATTGAGCATATCTGCATCAATTGTAATGGTATATGTGATGGGGTAGATAACCAAGCAAGTGCAGATGGTTCAACATCCCATTCATGTGTACATTGTGGCAGAAGATGTTAGGAATCCACTACTGAGGATGTGGCCCTCACAGATGATCTGTTGTCGATGGTGTATTCCTTAGAGCCGACATAGGTTTGTTTAAATTTGTGTTTTGACATGTTATTTTAATTAATTACCTAAATCTGTTAAAAGTAAATAAAATTTGATGTATAGAAGAATCTAAATTGATACATGAATAAAATGCATTGTAGGGTACAGCTGGTGGTACAAGCACACCAAGGAGTTCTCATTATAGTACACGTAGACAGGTAGCTCAAACACCTGAGGTAATGTTTTATAAATATTCCTAAAATAGAATACTACGTTATTTTGAAAATATCATATCTTAATAATTTGTATTGTGATAACTTAGTGTATGTTTGTTTTCTATTTCTTTATGGTCAAATAATTTTTTCTAATGTAATTCAACTCAAGGAATTCACTTCCTTGTCTAGCCATCATGACTCAAATTGATTTGAACTCCCGCCCTCCATCCTTGGACTCAATTCAAACAATGCTAAACTGATACATAGACTCATACCCCAACCAATCACTTATTGGCTTCTGAATCAACCTTGAACATCATTTAGAACATCCAAACATCTTTCTTTTACTCTTATTTCTTGTTCAAAATCATGAATACAATCTCTGATTGTTCATTGATTTTGATTATCCTTAATCCTTCAATACACCTCCATGTCCTTCTAAAGACTCCCAACATATATGATGCAGAGGTGGTGGTTGGTGACCTCATTGATCATGTCTGACAATAATCCATCTCCTATTTGTAACAACTTCTCACTTCCAAAGCCCCCTCAAGGACTCACCTTCTAGGCTACCGTAGGTGCTCCTAGTGCTTCCCAAATACTATATCTTCATTCATGAATTTAACATTAATTTCAAATCCATAAATAATCTCCTTATAGCCTATCTACCATGTTCCATCAACCCATTAAGTTTGGATAACCAATCCCTTACCCAACTCTCACATTCAGCCCTTAAAGCTAGTAGCTCACACCAATCACTATTTTGTCCTTTTCTCCAACATTCCCCAAATAACTAAGGAAACTAAAACATGATTAAGATAGCCTTTTGGGATCTTTAAATCCTCCTTAAGATTTAGTATATACTCCTTTGGACCATACCCAAGATCCAACGCTCATGTAACCTCCAAAATAAGCCTAATTCTCCTCATTTACAAAGCAACCCCTGACTCCACTTAATCTCATGACTCCAAAGGCTGAAAAAGTCCTTCTATGGGTTAGGAAACATCATATTTTCAACTCTCCAAGGCTCTATCCTTTATCTATGGCCTTATCCACTAAACCCTCACTTCTAGGATCACACACGTAGGGTCTGATCAAAAGGACCTCTGCAATCCACTCCAGGACAAACCAACTGCATACACACTTCACTATAGATGCCAACATGTAGAATCCATCACAAAACCCCTTCATCCTTGAAGAAATCCATTATCCTTCTCTAACCGTGCCTACAAATTTATTAAAGAATAGTCTTGTGTGTGAAAGAAGAGTTCAAAATTTTATATTGCAATAATGGTTTGTAAAATTTGATTATAAACTTGTGATAATAGATCATTTTTGGAATTCAATTGAATCATAATGTTCATTGTAAACTATTTCTTATATATTTTTAGGTGTTTTACAGGGCTTGTCAGGGGCTCAGATTTCTGAGATTGAGGAAGTCACCGTTTCTGCCATTGACTTTGGCTTAGAGAGCTATGTGGTATCATTTTTTGCATACCTCTTGTTTATAGTTTTAATTGAACACATGTGGTATCATATTATTTCCCTTACATTAATTTTGTTTTTGTTAGCCTACCCCACCAAGCTCGAGGTCATTAAGAAAGAGGAAGAAATCATCGGGGACATTGAAACAAAAAAAGGTAATTAAGTCCAATTTAAGTATACTTGTTGAAATGTATTATGAACATTTCAATGTAGTCTATATTGATTAATGCACTTGACTTGTTTATTGTATACATGTAGAATCAATTGGATTTCACTGAACTAATGAATGCCCCATACATTGCTGATGTTCAGGAGATGGAGGAGGTAACACATTTTCATATTTACTTTCAATTGCATTCTTGTTTGTTCAAAATATTTTAGAAATCACGCTCCTCTATTATTATGTCATTTTCTATGACTTTTCATACTGGAATTGGTCATAGCTGCCTCAGATGAGGTGAACCCTTCTCCACTTCCTATGGATCCCTTGCCTAGCATAGGAGATCCAGTTATGATATGCATTTTCTTTTTAGTCCATGCATTTTTATTTTTTAGTATTTCTGATTTATAACATGTATTTTGTATTATTTTTTCTATTGTAGGACCCTTCACCACCACCCATCATTCCTTTTCCTGGCCATTTTCATAGGATTCCCTCTCGCCCACTATGGAGCCCATTTTGTTTATCAGTCAGCCCAAGCATAAGAGATCCAACTGAGGCTTCAGTATGCAAATTACAGCCCAATATTTATGTATTTTGATATTATTCTGAGATAATATATATGGCTTAACATTTGAATTATTCTTGTGCAGAGACTTAGTGAACCAAGTGTTGCTACGAAGAAGCTAGATTTTGATGATCCACCGCAATCGTAGATATCTTAAGACATTGTATAGATCTAGTTGTGGTCATTGAATGACCAAATTTTGATATATATATATATATATATATATATATATACATGTGACATTTGTACATTGTATATATCGACCTGGACATAGTTGATGTAATTTTTTGTAACTCTATTATTGATTTGGCATGTATGCCATTTTTTTATATGTACACAATTATTGTTCATTTTGATATATATGAAACTTGATATTCAATCCAATTTTTTCATTTTTTCTTCATTTGTTCATTGTTAGTATGTAAATACATTTGTGTATATGTAATCATGTGTAGGACTTATGTCTTAAGTGTATTCTAGTTTCATGACTTGCATATATTCATGTGTCTACTTTATAACTTAATGTACTTATGTGTATTCATGTATATGCTTCATAACCTAAATTCATGTGGACAGGCTTCATGCATGACTTAAATGAATTCATGTGTATGATTCATAATCTACGTCCTACATGTATGCTTCATGAATTAAGAAAATTTATGTGTATGCCTTATGTGTGTTCACAAGTGTACTTCATGATTTAATTTATGTGTTCACATATATGCTTCATAATGTAAATTCATGTCGTA
Organism: Thuja plicata; assembly: GCA_018584345.1. NCBI lineage: Eukaryota > Viridiplantae > Streptophyta > Pinopsida > Cupressales > Cupressaceae > Thuja > Thuja plicata. The sequence continues at coordinate 919,484 of MU223517.1, read as the reverse complement.
CATGTATTCTACATTGTACTCATGTGTATATATGTACTTCATGATTTAATTGAATTCATGATTTATGTGCTACATTGTATTCATGTGTATCCTTCATGTCATATATGTATGCTTCATGACTTCAATAAATTCATGTTTATACGTCATGTTGTGTATTC
>MU223517.1:876517-903403 GCA_018584345.1 Thuja plicata | reverse complement strand
CATCTCTTGGCTTGTTTTAGCCTCATCTTAGACAATTTTCACCAAGGATACTTCACCTTTTGGCACTTTTGTGCAATCTTTGAGACAGTTTCAAGTTTGATCCTAGTTCACTTTCCTTGTTCAAAAATTTTGTCTATGACTGTCACAACTCGAAGTGGCAAAATATTTCCATCAATCAATCAATCCAAATCTGTACTTTCCACACCATTACCGGCTACATCTAGTAAGGAATCATCTTGATCTCCTTCCCTGGTACGATGACCTTCTAGTAAACGGTCATTTCCTGTGGATCTTAGTAAGGTTCGAAATCCTTTATTTCAAGAAGACCCAAATTCAGAGAACACTCAATCTTTTCATACCAAATCTTTACACCTTGAATCCTTACATACTAGCAAGATGGTAGATCATAACCATTCAGGTGGTGAGGTTAGTGGAAATGACCTCTTTAAAACTTGGGGTAAGTCCCATTCTGATGACCCCCCTAATGATGTAGAAGTTGAAATCACTCAAGAAGATATTGCAAGAGCTCGTTCCAACAAAGACTTCCATAAAATGATGAGAATTCTACTAGCTGAAGAGAAAGAAAAATACATTCTTGAACTCGCCAATCAAGGGGCTAAGTTACCTTCTGATTATGCTGTAGAAACACTTGTTGAGAAAGAGGAAGAAACTGAAAATTCCCACTTACGAAAAGAAATGCAAGCTATGAGAGAGAAACTCTCTCAACTCTTGAAAGAAAAAGAGAAACCTGTCACACAATTCACATTGGAAAGTATCTGTCCTTTCCCATTTGATAAAATTATTCACATGCCTCCTTTTCCCAAAGGAGTTGAACTTCCTAAATATGACAAATACTTGGGTACATGTGACCCTCAAGACCATTTGAGAGAGTTTGGTGCCCTCTCCATGGATTTCATGCATGACACAACCTATCTTATGTGTCTTTTCCCACATAGCTTGGGAGGATCAGCTATGGAATGGTTTTCTAGACTACCAACCGGCATCAAGAACTTTGATGAAATTGCCAATTTATTTATACAACATTATTCTCACAATATCCAACATCTGGTTCATATTCAAGATCTTTGCAACTTGAAACAAAATCACGGGGAAACCTTCTTGACATTTCTCCAAAGATGGAGACAACTCTATACTCAATATTCCCATAAGATACCTAAATCTGAAAAGCTGGATATATTTCTCGATAATCTTCTCCCCAACTTTGGGTATCAAGTACAACTACAAGGTCCTCTAACCTTTGATGACATGATTAAACAAGTTGTAAGAATCGAGAAATTCATGATCAAGAAAGGAGAATTGACCTTACACAAGGAAAATAAACAAGGGTCTTCTTCCTCAAGCAAAGATAAATCCAAATTTTCCAACAAGAACCAAAATGTTGTGAATGATGGTGTTGTAAATAATGTTACTACTAAGCCTTCCAAGGCTACCTTTAATCTCACTACCATGATGCAAGCGGCCAAAGCCACTGAACAGGCTGTGGCAACATCCAAACCAAACACTTCATGATTTTTTGGACCTAAACCTTAGGCTCCTAGACCCAAGTGAGAATTCACGCCTTTAGGAGAACCTCTCAAGGCAGTTTACAAAACTCTTGTAGACAAAAATTTACTTACTCCATTGGCTAATCCACTACCTTTTGATTTGCAACCAAGACCTCATTGGTGGAATGAATCTACTTATTGTGATTTCCACCAAAACAAAGGTCATAATGTTTCTGTTGGCGGAGTTTTGCTGACCGGTTCTGCCAACAATCATAAGTTGTCACCGGGTTCCTGAGAAATCGGCCAACTCCGCCTACAAAGGTTGTCCAAGGAAATAAATCCTCTGGGCCTTTTAGCACCTGGGTGTCGGGTCACGACGGTGTGGGGTTCAGTTGCGAGAGGTGACTATTTTTGAGGGGGATAGCTAGTTACTTCAACTCATTCTTCTGGAGATTCAATATAGCAAGGATTTCCCAGAGCACTCTACACTTAGAAAATAAAATTAAAAAAAGATCTTGCAGGGTTAGAAACATTTCATCTAACTACAGTCATGCTGAAATGTCCGGAACATCAACAATGCTCTGAAAGGCTACACTAAATACCGAAGAAATACACAACCATCAGCTAGTATTTTATCAGTAGTGGGAGTTAAGAGGTTGTTAATCTACTTTAACATATTAGAGAAAAGGACATAAAAAGCATCAAAACACAAAATACCATTAACTCGGAAGCAGAGACGCTAACAACATCATTGCCAAGAATCCTTCCTTCTTCATTAATATTTAATCTAGCAAGCACTGGTGCATGATACAATGGTGGCTCCAAGGGAGCATCTAACTAACAGGAACAGAACAATGGAGCATTGAGCTCTGCAACTTAAAATAAAAGAGGATCGCTTCGCTATTTCTTATGGACAACAAAATCATCAATTTCGTCGAGCCTTAGAAATGGGCTGATCTGCCTATTTATACAACTCTCTAACCCTAACCCTATTTCATTGTGCTTCAATAAAATATAATATTTGGAGGCCGGTACTACCTGTGCCACCCTACAAAAGACCTGGAGATGGAATAGGTCTACCACGTCAGAAGAAGAAGACAAGAATATACATCAGAAGAACCAGCCTTGAGAAGAGAACCAGAGAGGAGAAAATAGAAAGTAGGTCCCCCAGGGACCAAGGCTACATGCCTCATAAATGGGAAATGCGGCACTCTGTCTCCAACGTGCTAGGTGTACCTTTGAACAGTGCCTCGAGAAGACCACCCTGTCAGAAACCAACTGCCAAGCCAATGCCTCTTGATATGGCCAACTACCCTCTGACAATCTTTATTAACCACCTCTGAAAATGATCGGTCAGCCTCAGGGACCGGGACACAGATCATTTTAAAGAATAAAATTTTTTGGATTCGGGACCCTGAAATTTGGTAACTTACATCCCTAAAATAATAAAGAATACTCAATACTCAAGCTTCCCCGGTTCCCAGAGAACACTCAAGGTTGATTATTATCGTTGAAGGCCTGAAGGAGGCAGAAAATGCCATCTTCATCAATCTTTTTTAGGCTGGCCCTTCTGTACTTGGCCACTTCAACTAGTTCCCCCAGGTTCGGAGCATTATTTTTGAATTCATCTGCCATTCTTGCGGTGTCATGGCCCTTAAGTACCATTTCGGTCAGTTTTTCCATTTGGGCCCCATCTATCCCGTCCAGAGATTGATACCAAGAGTTCATCATTTCATCAAAATTATCCAAAACTGACTCCTCGGGGGTATAAGTATCTGTACTAAGGGGATCAGCCCCGGAAGCTTTTATTACAAATGACTTATATAAATTGGAAGAATACTTCACTATGTGCACCTTCTCTTGTAAGGACTCTACCAGTTGCTTGGTTACCTCCAATGTGAGGTCCAGTCTGGAGTGCTGAGTCCTTACAAAATCAAATGATTCCTCACCCAGAATTTCAGATTCAGAAACCATGTCTTCCCCCAGGGTGAGAAGCTCTTCGAGCTCTACCTTCCACACCTGGTAATTCTCGGCGTCACTCTCCCATTGTTTAATCAGCGCTTCTGCCTGGTGAATAACCTGTCGGGCCATATATAGATCTGGGAGAGTGGACATCAAGAAATGCTGGATGTTTCCTATCTACAGAGTGACCCATTCATCTACTACTTGGGCATTCTTCTTCATTACTCACAGGGAGTCTATGTCGCTCTACGGTAATTCCTCTGATGTGGAGGTCTGTGGAGGGGCGGTGTTGATGGGTCTGGCCAGCTTAGTAAGCAACCCCATAAGGCTTACATTCTTCTCTTTCTCCGCTTTGAGCCTCTGGGCCTCTTTTTCATATCAGGCCTCCACTGCCCTTGTTGCCTCCTTCAGCAGGTCTACTTTGCCCTACTTTCCTCTTTTGCCCAAGGATACCTCTACGATATTGTAATCTGCGGTGTCCACGGTCACTTCATCGGTGTCTGGGGGAGGCATTGCCACTACTACAATTGCTTCTCTGCCCGGCCCAGTTCGTAGGGTATGAACTGTTCGGGCCTTCTTTTCTTTTGGCGGGGCCTGAGCTAGGGCCATCATTTCGACCCAAGTTTTGACATTGGCGTCGGTCATTAGTTTTACCTTGGACTCAATCTTTGAGCCCACAATCTCATTATCTTGCACAAAATTCATGGTGAGGGGCAAATTTGCCAGGGCCTTCTCTATCTTTGACTTTACTGCTGCCCTAGTCTCGATTGTGGTTGGTAATTCCAGACTTCTGGGAGGAGATGATGCAGATGCTTCAGACATGTTTGGAAGATGAAGTCCAGACCTGCAAGACAAAGTGACCGTCATAATATTTTACCAAAATAAAATAGTTACTCTGCAGTCCAGAGATCTTACCACCACGCTGTTTGCTTTTCCTGAAAAGTTAGTTTTATGCAAAAGTATCCAAAAAGAAAAACACATCATAAACTTAGGATTTTCATCATATCTCTGGGTCTGAAAATTTTTATCACACTTGACGAAGACATAGGATGAGTGGCGGTAAGAGGCCCAAGGTCTGGAGAAATTACCGTTAACAAAGAAGAATGTGAAGGTAGGTCCACGTGGACGCCACGTGCGTTGGCATTAAATAGATGTGATGGCACTGACGGCGGAGCCAACTATCAGAACGCGTGAAAAGGGAAAGCCACTTGGCTAGAAGTAATTATGTGCATGGGAAATAAATGAGGCTTCTGACAGCCTTGATGGAGGAAAGAGAAAACCGCCTGTTTGAAACCAGCTGAGAGTCGAGTTTCAAACAGGTGGTTTTCTGCGTCGAAGCAAATTTGGAGACAGAAAACTAGAAGCAAAGGCGACTCGACCAGCTTGTGAAGCCACCTGGAAGGATATACATAGAGCTGAAGGATATATACATGGAAAGAAGGAGATATACAAGGGTTATCTATAGATATGCACATATATACATGAATATACACACACGATGACTCCTGTAGGAAAACTAGACAAGGCAGAAACAAAAATATATACAGCCATTTACATTATTTACGCAATTTACAGACTTTACAGACAAACAACCTCTGCATAGAAGGTGGACAACCTTCTGGTAGAGCCTACCCACCAACGGGCGGCAAACCAAAAGATAAAAAGGCTAAACACGATAGAGAAACAAAGCAAAATGAAAACAAAACTAGGCAAACCCAAGGAAAAACTAGAAAACAAAAGCAAAACAGAGAGGAGGAAAGGCGGAACACCAACCTAAAAATGCAGAAGGCGGAGGAAAGAAGGGATTATCGAGAGAACTCTGCAACAACTCGAGTCGTTAGGCTGTCAAAATCACCACCATGAAGCACTTGCGTATGTCTGAGAACAACAGAAGGTGTTAAGCTTTGATTATCACAAATTATTTCTAAATGCTCTGCTAATCGCTTTGAAAATGCTCTATTTTGCTCTAAGTTCTTGAAGGTTTTAATCGCGGTAAGTGTGAAAATGACAGGTAAGTCTATTTATACCCATGGTAAAAAGTAATCCTCTTCCTTCCATAGATTTTGGGTCAGGCGAAACCTCTGGACTCCGTGCCCGGGGATTCCTTACGATGATATTCTTAAGACTTAAGAACATCATAGCAAAGAATCCCAGAGTCTGGTATCCGACTTCCCAAAAAAGGACAACCTCTGGGACCGGGATCCTGGAGGAGAAAACCAAACCAAGAAGACAACACACAGTGGGAAAGAAAACCCTAGAGAAAGAAAGCAAAAGGAAAAAGACAAGGGAAAGCCGCAGCAAAACAAAAAAAAAGAAAAGAAAAGAAAAACGGGGGACCCAACATTTTTCACACAAAATGCAGGGACGGGGATGAGGGGCATAACAAATGGTGACTATCTGGGATAAATGCCTTATCGCATTTGAGAACCATAGAATCTCTGGTTAGCGTAACTGGAACAAGCCACCACCTGAAGTGTTTGACAGGCCAAGAGCAGCATATCTGAGAGAACCCGACCACACAGGAGTTAGTCCATAGCCTTTCATCAGTGGTTTCGTGTGTGCTTTGAAAGGAAATTAAGCCGATGACCTCTGGGAGGAATAGAGAAGAGGTACTAATTACATCAAACCAGTCATCAATTTTCTCGCTTCCCCTGAAGACCGGAGTTTAATCCTGCTCTCCCCCTTATTATTTTATCTGTTTCCAGGTATGAAAGGTGGTACTTCTTTCACCATTGAGCCTAAGCTTAGCTAAATTCAAATGGCAGTACTTCTTTCACCTATCCACCTATATTTAGATGTTTAAAGAGGAAAAAACTTCAGACCCGGGAAGAATTTTGTTATATTTTCAGACGTAGGTCAACCAATCAGTATGACCGATCTACCCCCGACGTATCCGATTACTTGTTCCTTATATTATTTATGTTCATTGATTGCCAGACTCCCAGAGACAACACCCAATGGAGATTTCTTAAGAATGTGCCATAACCTGTAAAACAATCTTGGAGACCGGGTTGATTCCATCGTGCTAAAGATAGATTCTAAAGTTCACCATGCCGTAGGCATTACACCAGAGGCCAAATTTATGCGAAGCATTCCAATTCCTACAAGACAGAATAAAACACCAAGACCGAAACAAAACTGAAAGCAAAAACAAAGAGAAAAAAAACAAAAAAGGGGGGGGACTACCCCAGAGGGAAGCCAAAAAACTATTTACAAGATAGGGTACCTCACAACGAGGCACCCAGAAGAGATATTTACAAGCGGATATTTACATATAATACAATTTTTGACACACTTACCCTACTCAAAGTAGTGTTTGAGAAACTGCCCATTAACAGGCAATGTGACAGGTTCTCCAGTCAAGGTGTTAAGGAGGTAAGTATTTGCCCTGTAGATTTCTGAGATCAAGTATGGTCTGAGCCAGAGCCATTGGAACTTGGTATGCTTTCCTTTCTTTTCCCGGGCCTTATCCCACAATAGGACCAGATCCGAGATATGAAAATCCTTGTATTGGGCTCTTCCATCAAACCATCATTTTACCACTTCTTGATGACACGCAAAGTGTTCAAGGGCCGTGTCTCGCTATTCTTCTATTCGCACCAGATTCAAAAGTTGAACCTCCACGATGTTGTCCCTGTTGTTGAATTCCTGCATAAACTATAAAACTAGGATCTGTAAGTTGACTGGGAATACAGGGTTCTGACCATAGACTAGGTGGAACGGGGATGTCCCCAGGGTGGCCCTGATACGAATACAATCCATCTAGAGGGTGAATGTCAACTTTTGATGCCAATCCCGGGGATTCTGTTCTAACAAATTCTTGATCACTTCAAGTAGATTCTTGTTTATTGATTCAGCAACACCGTTTTCCTGGAGGTAATAGTTGCTAGAGAACTTCAGTGTGATCTTTTGATTGTATGTCCATTCGAGTAATTGTGCCAAAGAAAATGCCAGACCATTGTCACATACTAAAGAAAAGGGCATTCCAAACCTTGTGACAATGTTTTCTTCCAAAAAATTGATAACTACGTCTATCGTGTTGTTTTTGCAAGGTATAGCTTCAGACCACCGAGTGCAATAATCAGTTGCAATTAGAATGTATCGGTGATTGGCAGATGAGTTGGGGTTGATTTCCCCGATGAAGTCAAATGCCCATTGGGCAAAGGGTCTAGCCTCGTAGACTGGTTGTAGAGGCATGGCTGGGTTACACTCACGATGCACTGCAGTTTGACAAGTATGGCATTTCCTAACATAAGCGTAGACGTCTTTGAATATGCAAGGCCAATAATATCTAGCCCGAAGGATCTGGTGGGTAGTGGCGTTAGCTGAGCCATACCTGGTTCCAAACTATCTATGAAATTCATCAATTATTTTTGTAGCTTGGTCCCTGTCGATGCACCGGAGGTACACTCCCTCATAGTTTCTGCGGTAAAGCGCAAAGTTTTTGATCATGAAATGAGCGCTTCTCATCCGCAAGGCACAGCATTTGTGGGGAGGCAATCCCTCTGGGCACTTTTTGTTTAGCAGCAAGTATACCAGATCGGTATACCATGGGTCTTGGGTAATGGACTCCACCGTATAAGTTTGACATTCTATGTGGGGAGTCTCTTCTGCCATTGCTCGACTTAGTCCCTGGCCTCAGACTATTTTCATGGGCTGCATTTCCAAATCATATTCTTGGAGGATGGCCATCCATTTCCCCTGTCTCTCGCCCAATTCACTTCGCATCAGCAGAGATTTGACAGCCTGGTCCAGAATGATAGCGTGTACTTTGCTCCAGAGAATATAATGCCAAAATTTCTTCACGGCGTGGACCAGAGCAAAGGCCTATTTTCTAGTGGTGAATACCAAACTTTTGTGTTCTTAAAAGGGGAACTCATGAAATTAATTGGTCATTCTTCCCCTCCTACTTTTTGGGTTAATACTGCTGCGGTAGAATGCGACGAAGCAAACAAGTAAATGTAAAATGGAAGGGAATAGTCTGGACTAGCCAGAACAGGTGCCTCTGTTATGGTCTGTTTGATCTGGGCAAATGCCTGCTTTTCTTCAGGACTCCACTCAATCTTGGTATCTTTTTTCATTATTTCATTGAGTGGTTTAACTATTTTTGCGAATCCCATGATGAATCATCGCACAAAGTTGATTTTTCTGAAGAAGGATCACATTTCTTTTTTGCTGCCAGGCATTTGTAAGTTTAGCAATGCTTCAACTCTATCAGGGTCTATGGATATACCCTTCTCAGAGACAATATGCCCGAGCAACTTCCCCTCGGTGACCCTGAATATGCACTTCTTGGGGTTGAGGGATATTCCATACCGGTGACATCTCTCACAGATCTGAGTGAGATGGGCGGCGTGATCATTCCTGTCCCAGGAGAAGATGGTCAAATCATCCATGTAGATGATTATGCATCGATTTACAAGGCCCTCGAACGCAATATCTATGGCCTTCTAAAATGTAGCCCCTGCATTAATCAAACCGAAAGGCATTCTTCTATATGCAAATGTTCCCCACTTGGTGGTAAACGCTATTTTCTCTCTATCCTCATACTTGACCATGACCTGGTTGTATCCCGAATATCCATCCAAGAAAGACATCATCTGGGATCCATTTACTATCTGTAACACCTCATCCATCGAGGGGAGAGGTTGGTTATCTTTCTTGGAGGCCTTGTTCAAATTTTGGAAATCCACGCAAAGGTGGATCTCACCGTTCTTCTTTCGCACAGGGATCAGGTTGGAAACCCACGTAGTGTGTTGGATTGGGAAGATAATCTGAGCTGACAGCAGTTTTTCTACCTCTTGACAAATCAGAGGCTCTATCAGGGGGTTGAATGGTCTTTGCTTTTGCCGAAAGGGCTTAGCATCAGGTTTCAGGGGAATGGTATGGGTCATGATGGAGGTGACATATGTCTTTAAGTCTTCATAACCCCAGGCAATTACATCGATGTATTCTTGAAGAATCGCGAGAATCTTCTCCTTTTCCTCAGGGGAGCAGGAGGTATTAATGTGGATGATATTTTCTTCACCGGGCCAGCTGATGTTAACCTTTTCAAAATTTCCTCCCTCGGGGGAAGATGACACCTTCTCACGGGCCCGAGGGTCTGAGTCGAAGATTTGTTCTAATGCAACCATCCCCATAGGGATGGTGTTAGTGGGAAAGTCCATGATCCCATCTTCTTCATTACCATGCTCAGTATCATCATGGTGTCGTTCTTCCACTATCTGATCTTCAAAGACACCAACATTTGCCATGAAGGCCAAGATATGTTGATCGTCCTCAAAAACCTAAAAGTGGGTAACATTATCTAGAATAGAAGGGGTGGGGACCATCTCAACTGAAAATCTTAGGAGTCGTGAGCTGGCCATCGGCTCAAGTGTGCTGGCAGAAATAGCGAGGGCGTCCGAGACATAGTTCCGGCGCCGAGGAACGAGATCAATGCCAAAGGCATCAAAATCCTCAATAAGGCTCCAAGCTTGGTTGCGGTATGCGGCCAGCCTCTTGTCATGACATGTGTATTGACTCCGAACTTGTTTAAAAACCAACTCTGAATCACCCAGAGCCCGAAGGTGGGTGATACCTTTCCTTAGTGCGAATAGGAGTCCAAGGACTATGGCCTCGTACTCCGTGACAGTGTTCGTACAGTTAAAATGTAGCCTGTAGGACGCAAGGAAGGATTTCCCTTGCGGGTTGATTAGTTCTACCCGAGCCCCATAGCCTTGTTTGGATCGGGACCCATCAAACTTCAGGGTCCATAAGTCATTGTTTGTAATCTGGGGCTGGGAAAGGGGGGTTTCATTTGGATTATCGCTGGGAGACTTGGGGTTTTTCTCCCAGACTACCGGCGTAGTAGTATGATTTACCTCCGGAGGTGCTTGGACTTGGGTATTAAGTCCGGAAGAATCAGTTGTGTGTTCATTTCGAAAGGTATCAAGTTGCTGGTTAGCGATCGAGAGACATGGCTCACACTCAAGCTCTGAATGTTTTTGGTAGTGTACTTGGCACCAAGTGCCAGATAGGAGTGTGTAAGGGGTTTCTATGGCACCCTGAGAGTTAACCTCAACTCTCAGCTTTTCTTCTAAGTCCTGTGCTCTTTGCAGCACAATGGGATCTTCTCTGGGGATGAAATCGAATGTTAAAATCTCAAGAGGTCGGTACACCCCCGGAGAAGTCTCAAAGAAAAGGACTTCATTGACCCTCCCAACTTCGGTAAGGGCCTGTTTCATATGGGGTTCACTTTCAACCTGGATCTTGTTTGATTCTCCTTCCCACGGAAGCCACAAGTGGGTGAAGTTGGTTGAAAAGTATCCATTTAAGGACTTAGATCAATTCTGACTTAATAACATCCCATAAGTCTCTGGGATGTCTACCACTTGATGTCAATAATACTAGCTATCTTGGGGTCCTGGATAAGGTGTATCCAAACATTCTTCAATTCCCCCACCATTTTTATAGCAGTCTTATCCAGCTGGATTACTGCGCCATTAGATGGGGTGGGGTGGAGTCCGAGCTTCTGACAAATGGACAAGGGCATGATGTTACCCGAAGCTCCAGAATCTACTAGGATGTTGTGTATATTTTTTTCATAAATGTTCAGGCCTAGTAGGAAGGGAGGGTCCTCATTATTCCCCCGGAAGACAGCCGCGTTAGCATCTTCAAAGGAGACGGTCTTGGGTGGGCGGCTAATGGTCTCCAGGTTTCCTAAGAGCTTCAGAAGAGACTTCTTCTGCTCAGGACAATTTAGAAAAACTTCCATTAAGGTCATGGAGGTGGTGGTCTGCTCTAGCACCTTCATAATATTGAACCTTCCTCCTAGGAACGGGTGCTTTTCCTCGGTGAGGTCTTTCACTTGGTTAGGGCTAGGACCTTTTAGAGGGACAGGTCGATTGGTTGCATTACTCTGGGGGGGAGGAATATCTTTGGTAGGAGGTATGGGCGTGTAAGCTGGTCCTTTACCAACCTAAATCTAAGTATTGTATGGAGTTCGCGGGTTAGTAAAGGCGTTGGCCTCGAAGGGTGGAATGGATTCATCAAAGAATCTTGGCAATTCAGATTCTTCTTCATCTTCCCTGGAAGTTCCAAAGAAGATGGTGTCACAGGTGAAGGCACTGTGGGTTTTCTCTTGGACAGGGGGCTTCGGGGGAGCGGTATCATGCGATTTCTGCCTATCTAGCTAGGAGATCATTATTTCTTTCTCCAAAGTGGCACAATTCACCTCATTGTGCGAACCTGTGTCGTGTAGTCTACACCAGTTAGTCATGGGCTGGAAGTCTGTGACTGACGTAAAATGGCATGGTCCAGCGCCATTTTGGTTGGCATTTTGGTTCGAAGGGGGGCCTCTGGTGTTAGCGTTATTGTTCCAGTATTGTTGATTGGGCCTAGGCCTGTTGTTAAAGTTTTTTCCCCCGGTATTGTTGTTTCGTTGGCCGGAGAAGATATTTCCCCTCTGGAAATTTGAATTTTGGGGTGCGTAGGACCCCGCCTTTAGTTGACCCATATCTATAGTCAAAGTAGATAGTATTCACTGGAGGGATTCAACCTCGAAAGTCAATTGAGTGTTAGCATCATAATGCGATGGCTGCGGTTGTTGTTGGCTTCCAAGGAAGGCAGTAGTATTAGCCGGAGTCGAGGGTGGCAGTCCCCCAGTCGTAGACTGGAAGAAAGGCACTCCGAATGATTGTGTCTGAGTCTGTTGTGTCTGCTGAGGTTGATTTCAAGGGAAGACTTCCAGACCCGGCGTTATCTAGATCTAGGCTAGGTAGACATATCGTGCTTGTTGGTCTATCAAAGGTGGCAAAGGATTCACTACCATTGAGGGGGCACCTATTGCCAGATTGGGATTGTATCCGCTGGCATATGCAGTTCCTCCAGGGATCATATTGAAGGGTGTATTCTGCCCAATCCCACCTGGGGATTTATTGAGACCATGAGACAGCTCTAAGGCCAGGTTGTAGACTTTTGCCAGAGTGTCCCGGTCACTCGCGACGGTTGTTCTCCAGAGGAGAGTGGCAACAAACAAGTCCATCGCATTAAGATAGGTCTGTATGGTCACATCTGGGGATGGAATGAAGTGGCCCGTGCACCGCTTTAGGGCCCGCTGGAACCTATGGTTGAATGCTGCAAGGGGTTCATTGGGTTCCTTCCTAACGGAGATGAACTGGCTATGGGACCAAGCTGGGTCCACATGCACATGAAAGGCAGCCAAGAAGGCATCCTCCATGTCTTGCCAAGTGTTTATGGATTTGGCATGCAAGTTTAGGTACCAGTTCAACTCGCTTTGTCCTAGGGACAAGGGGAACATGCGGGTCACAACATTTTTATGCTGGATCTAGTGTTGGTTCATAGAATCTTTGTATGCCTGTAAATGTTCTTCTATGGTCTATGAGCCTAATTTCTCATATCACAGGTAGATCTTCTCTGGGTGAGAGGGTAAATCATTGGTTGTGCCCAGAAAAGTGCCCATTGGGGACCCAGTGTTTCCAAAATATGCAGCCATTAGGGGAACTATATGTTGGGTAGTTTGGGTATTGGTTCCCGGGAGCGTCTGGGGAGTTTGAGTATTCAAGGGTATGGTAGACCCCCAGACAACAGTGGTTGGTAGGACTTTCGATGTCCGTTTCTTTCGAGCAGGAGGCTCGAGTTTGACAAACCTTCTGGGATTCAGGGAAGACCTAAGGACTCTTTCAAATTTAGATGGGGAAAAGGACCCAATCCCACTAAAGGCTTGTCTCCTAAAACTATAACTCGGGGAACCCGTGGGAGGTGTAAAATTATAATCTTTCAGAGGGGATGAGTTCATGCCCTCCTTCTAGTGGCAGTTTCTGTTGGCGGGGTTTTGCTGACCGGGTCTGCCAACAGTCATAAGTTGTCACCGGGTTCTAGGGAAATCAGCCAACTCCGCCTGCAAAGGTTGTCCGGGGAAGTAAATCCTCTGGGCCTTCAAGCACCTGGGTGTCGGGTCACGACGGTGTGGGGCTTGGTTGGGAGAGGTGACTATTTTTGACGGGGATAGCTGGTTACTTCAACTCATTCTTTTAGAGATTCAATATATCAAGGATTTCCCAGAGCACTCTACACTTAGCAAATAAAACAAAAAAAAGATCCTGCAGGGTTAGAAATATTTCATCTAACTACAGTCATGCTGAATTGTTCGGAACATCAACAATGCTCTGAAATGCTACACTAAATACTGAAGAAATACACAACCATCAGCTAGTATTTTATCAGTAGCAGGAGTAAAGAGGTCGTTAATCTACTTTAACCTATCAGAGCAAAGGACATAAAGAGCATCAAAACATGAAATACCATTAACTCGAAAGCAGAGACGCTAACAACATCATTGCCAAGAATCCTTCCTTCTTCATTAATATTTAATCTAGCAAGCACTGGTGCGTGATACAATGGTGGCTCCAAGGGAGAATCTAACTAACAGGAATAGAACAATGGAGCATTGAGCTCTGCAACTTAAAATAAAAGAGGATCACTTCACTATTTCTTATGGACAACAAAATCATCAATTTCACCGACCCTTGGAAATGGGCCGATCTTCCTATTTATACAACTCTCTAACCCTAACCCTATTTCATTGTGCTTCAATAAAATACAATATCTGGGGGCTGGTACTACTTGCGCCACCCTACAAAAGACCTAGAGATGGAATAGGTCTACCATGTCAGAAGAAGAAGACAAGAATATACATTGAAAGAATTAACCTCAAGAAGAGAGCCAGAGAGGAGAAAGTAGAAAGTAGGTCCCCCAGGGACCGAGACTACATGCCTCATAAATGGGAAATGTGGCACCCTATCTCCAACGTGCCAAGTGTACCTTTGAACGGTGCCTCGAGAAGACCACCCTGTCAGAAACCAACTGCCAAGCCAATGCCTCTTGATGTGGCCAACTACCCTCTGACAGTCTTTATTAACCACCTCTTAAAATGACTGATTAGCCTCGGGGACCAGGACATAGATCATTTTAAAGAATACAAAATTTTGGATTCAGGACCCCAGAATCTGGGAACTTACATCCCCAAAATAATAAAGAATACTCAATACTCAAGCTTCCCCGATTCCCAGAGAACGCTCAAGGTTGCTTATTATCATTGAAGGCCTGAAGGAGGCAAAAAATTCCATCTTCATCAATCTTTTTTAGGCTGGCCTTTCTGTACCTGGCCACTTCAACTAGTTCCCCCAGGTCCAGAATATTATTTTTGAATTCATCTGCCATTCTTACGGTGTCATGGCCCTTAAGTACCATTTCGGTCAGTTTTGCCATTTGGGCCCCATCTCAACTGTCCGCAGATTGATACGAGGAGTTCATCATTTCATCAAAATTCCCCAAAACTAACTCCTCGGGGGTATAAGTATCTGTGCTAAGGGGATCAGCCCTGGAAGCTTTTATTACAAATGACTTATATAAATTGGAAGAATACTTCATTGTGTGCACCTTCTCTTGTAAGGACTCTACCAGTTTCTTGGTTACCTCCAATGTGAGGTCCAGTCTGGAGTGCTGAGTCCTTATGAAATCAAATGATTTCTCACCCAAAATTCTAGATTTGGAAACCATGTCTTCCCCCAGGGTGAGGAGCTCTTTGAGCTCTACCTTCCACGCCTGGTAATTCTCGGCGTCACTCTCCCATTATTTAATCAATGCTTCTGCCTAGTGAATAACCCGCTAGGCCGTATATAGATCTGGGAGAGTGGACATCAGGAAACGATGGGTGTTTCCTATTTGCAGAGTGACCCATTCGTCTACTACTTGGGCCTTCTTCTTCATTACTCGTAGGGAGTCTATGTCGCTCTGCGGTAATTTCTCTGATGTGGAGGTCTGTGTAGGGGAGGCATTGATGGGTTTGGCTAGCTCAGTAAGCAACCCCATAAGGTTTTCATTCTTTTCTTTCTCTTCTTTGAGCCTTTGGGCCTCTTTTTCATATCGGGCCTCCACTACCCTTGCTGCCTCCTTCAGCAGGTCTACTTCACCCTGCTTTCCTCTTTTGCCCAAGGATACCTCTGTGATATTGTAATCTTTTGGGTCCAGGGTCACTTCATCAGTGTCTGGGGGAGGCATTGCCACTACTGCAATTGCTTCTCCGCCCGGCCCAGTTCGTAGGGTATGAACTGTTCGGGCCTTCTTTGCTTTTGGCGGGGCCTGAGCTAGGGCCATCATTTCGGCCCAAGTTCTGACATTGGTGTCGGTCATTAGCTTTACCTTGGACTCAATATTTTAGCCCACAATCTCATTATCTTGCACAAACTTCATGGTGAAGGGCAGCTTTTCCAGGGCCTTCTCTATCTTTGACTTTGCTGCTGCCCTGGTCTCAGTTGTGGTTGGTAATTTTGGACTTCCGGGAGGAGATGATGCGGATGCTTCAGACATGTTTGAAAGATGAAGTCTAGACCTGCAAGACAAAGTGACCATCAGAATATTTTACCAAAATAAAATAGTTACTCTGGGGTCCAGAGATCTTACCACCACGCCGTTTACTTTTCCTGAAAAGTTAGTTTTACGCAAAAGTATCCGAAAAGAAAAACACATCATAAACTTAGGATTTTCATCATATCTCCGAGTCTGGAAAATTTTATCACACTTGACGAAGACATAGGATGAGTGGCGGTAAGAGGCCCAAGGTCTGGAGAAATGACCATTAGAAAAGAAGAATGTGAAGGCAGGTCCACGTGGATGCCACGTGCGTTGGCATTAAATAGATGTGATGGCACTTACGGCGGAGCCAACTGTCTGAACGTGCGAAAAGGAAAAGCCACTTGGCTGGAAGTAATTGCATGCATGGGAAATAAATGAGGCTTTTGATAGCCTTGATGGAGGAAAGAGAAAACTGCCTGTTTGAAACCGTCGAGAGCTGAGTTTCAAACAGGTGGTTTTCTGCCTCGAAGCAAGTTTGGAGGCAGAAAACCAGAAGCAAAGGCGACTCGACCAGCTTGTGAAGCCACCCGAAAGGATATACATGGAGCCAAAAGATATATACATGGAAAGAAGGAGATATACAAGGGTTATCTATAGATATGCACATATATACATGAATATACACACGGGATGACTCCCGTGGGAAAACTAGACAAGGCAAAAATAAAAATATATACAGCCATTTACATTATTTACGCAATTTATAGACTCTACAGACAAACAACCTTTGCACAGAAGGTGAACAACCTTCTGGCAGAGCCTACCCAGCAATGGGTGGCAAACCAAAAGACAAACAGGCCAAATACGATAGAGAAACAAAGCAAAACGAAAACAAAACTAGGCAAACCCAAGAAAAAACCAAAAAACAGAAGCAAAATAGAGAGGAAGAAAGGTGGAACACCAATCTGAAAATGCAGAAGGCGGAGGAAGGAAGGGATTACCGAGAGAACTCTGCAACAACTCGAGTCATTAGGCTGTCAAAATCACCACCACGAAGCACTTGTGTATGTCTGAGAACAACAGAAGGTGTTAAGCTTTGATTATCACAAATTCTCTGTAAATGCTCTGCTAATCACTTTGAGAACGCTCTATTTTTCTCTAAGTGCTTGAAGTTTTTAATCGCGGTAAGTGTGAAAATGACAGGTAAGTCTATTTATACCCACGGTAAAAAGTAATCTTCTTCCTTTCGGAGATTTCGGGTCAGCGAAACCTCCGGACTCCGGGCCCGGGGATTCCTTACGATGATATTCTTAAGACTTAAGAACATCATAGCAAAGAATCCCAGAGTTTAGAATTTGGCTTCCCAACAAAGGACAACCTCCGAGATCGAGATCCTAGAGGAGAAAACCAAACCAAGAAGACAACACACACTGGGGAAGAAAACCCCGGAGAAAGAAAGCAAAAGGAAAAAGACAAGGGAAATCCGTAGCAAAATAAAAGAAAAGAAAAGAAAAAAAAAAGAGGGACCCAACATTTTGCACACAAAATGCAGGGACGGGGAGGCAGGGCATAACAGTATCCTCTTGTTAAAAATTGCAGCATGTAATCCAGGATCTCATTGATAGTGAAGTCATTGCTGTGGGAAGTCACAACAAAAATTCTGATCACCAAGCTTTCAAAGACCCATTTCCTCCTCATAGGAAAGGTGAATCATCTAAAGGAAAAAATACTGATGCTAAGGTCAACTATACTTACAACAATAATGATAATGTCATTCATATGGTTGAACCTGTTGACACTGAATATTGTAATGTCCTCATTCTTAAAGGAAAGGAAGATACATCTAAGTCCAAAACACCTTTCATTTTGCGAGGGCCTGCACCTCAATCTTCTAAACAAGGATGGTCTCAAGAGAGTGCTAATGTTGTTACTTGATCACACGCTAAAATCATTCTTAAAGGCCCTGAGCCTTCTATATCTACATCAACTCAACCTTTAGATAAGGCTAAGGTTGACTCTATTACTAAGAATCCCAAAGTGGGTTCCTCATCTAATGCTACCAATTACAGCATTCTTGATCAATTGCAACGTACTAATTCTCAGATAACTATTTTTGAGCTCCTAAAAATCTCCCCTGCTCATAGGGAAGTTCTGGACAAAGCCCTCATTGAGGCCAATGTCCCAAAAGATCTTGATCTTGACCAGTTTCAATCTATGGTAGGTCACTTGACCTCCCCACATTACTTGTCTTTCTCTGAAGAAGATGACCATTCTTCGAGTCACCCGCATAATAACCCGCTGCACATTAAAGTTATGATTGGTCCCAAGCGTGTTTTCCGTGTTCTCATAGATAATGGTGTTGGCCTAAATATTTGTTCTGCTAGTTTCCTCATTGAGTTAGGCTATGGCAAAGACTGCATTGATGCTTGCAAAAAGATAACCATTAAAGCTTATGATGAAGAAGAGCATAAATCCAGGGGTTTAGTTGTTTTGCCAATTAGAGTTGGTCTTGTTGAACGTGATGTTATCTGTCAAGTACTTGACATCCCTCTAGCATACATCTTACTAGGAAGACCTTGGATTCATGAAATACAGGCTATTCCCTCTACATATCATCAGTGTATCAAGTTCCCATTCCAAGGCTCTGAGGTGACCATACCTACGAACACACGTTATGATTGCAATGCCCTTACTAAATCTGCTGATATTCTTGTGCCTACTAATAGGGAGTCTATTGAAATCCTTGAAGATAAACTAAAAGAGATGGAAAAGAACTTGACCCTCAAAGAAACTGACATGGGAGGTTATCAAATTGTACCTGTATTATCCATCACATCTTTGCCTTTGTCTCCCCATTCTTTTGGGAGACCTTCTGAGAAAACTAAACCTTCTATGGTTTCACCTCCAACAAAATATGGTGGTACCTTTGTGCAAGCCACTGTACCATTAGAAGAAAAAGCTGAAAATAGAGCAATCAAGGCTTGGATTTACAAAGGAGAAGACAACTCTGAAAGCATCCTTCCTTATGACATGAAAATTGAGAATTATGGCAAGGGCTTATCTATTATGCAACGATCGGCTATAAAGGGGATGGCCCCATAGGTGCAAATCATAAAGGTTTGATTGCACCACTTGAAGCTATTGGTCACAGGACATGTGACTCTATGGGTATAGGCTTCCAAAAGCTCACATTCCAATTGGGAATAAATAAGTTTGTACCTACAGAAGACAAGAAATCAATCTCTGAGGAAACACCTCAAATTGCAGAACCTGAAGATAGCTTCAATGAGGATACCTTTCCTTACCCAATTCCACCAGATTTGGCTGCATTCCTTTCTAAACTAGTTAGCTTTGTACCATGTGTCATTACTGTAGACACTGATAGTGATTCTAACACTACCATTTCACTCACTCCATTATCTTATGAAGAGTGGAAAGCAGACTTTCCTCCAAATCCTGGTCATCTAGGTGATGTATATATACCACCGCACTTCCAAGAGCAGTATGATCAATAATTCCAGTCACTTATCCTTACTCAAGAAGCAAGTGATGATACAGATACTATAAAAGTATCTGGGTCTACAGAACTCCATTGACTACAGTAGAAGTTCTAGGCCGCTCTCATCCCAACTGGGGACAAAGAGTTGATTTTACTCACGTCCTGGATATGAGAGCTAATGATGAAATAGACTCTTATGAATATGAGTTCAACAACTTATCCTATGCCACTTTTGATAGAGATGCAGATGCAACAAATGCATATGAAAACCTCTTCGATGTAGGTGAACGGTCTAGTGTAGGGCCACATGAGTCTGACTCTCTAGGTGTTGACGTGTCTCCTACTGTAGTCGTTAGGGATCAAAGGAACTCTAATATGCCTTTGGAAGAGATCGTTTTGGGTCCCGACTTACTTGTACATGCCTTCGATGACTATACCGTGAACGCACTTGAACCCATCACCTCTCTTTCACTCCATCACCCCAAGCTTATAGACTGGAACTCCACTTCCCCATCCCATGAAGTCCTCTTGTTCCAAAATGATTATGCTCTTTCTTGTTACCTACACGTTGTCAAACCTGTAACGTCTCCTACTAGTGAAGCAAGTGTTAACATGACTGAGGTTGATATCAAGTATCTTAGTGACAAAATAAAAAGAAAAAAAAAAAAATGCTCTGATGGTGAAAACCACCTGGTGGCAATATCAGAGACAAAAATAGTCAAAATAAATGACGTATCCAATGGTGAAAACCTCTCTGAGGCACCCGAGGATGAGATACTTGATACACTTCCTAGTCATTTTCAGGAAAGATCATCTATCCTTATTGAATCGACTCAACCGATCAACTTGGGTACAGAGGCAAAACCATAGATCATTCACTTGGCACAATTCTTATTAGCAGCTGAAAGAGAGGAATTCATCACATTCATCAGAAAGAAAAAGATTAACTTTGCATGGACATATTCAGATATGCCTGGATTAGACCCTAATCTAATCATGCATTATCTATCCATCGCACCAGGTGTTAAGCCTGTCAAGCAGAAACTTCGTAAGATGCATCCACACGTAGATCTACTTGTTAAAGCTGAGTTAGAGAAATTTCTCAAAGTAGTATTTATCAGAGTTATTGACTATGCAGAATGGATCTCCAATATTTTTCCAGTGTCCAAACATGACAAATCTTTCAGAGTCTGCACTGACTTTAGGGACCTAAATTTGGCATGTCTGAAGGATGATTTCCCATTACCAAATATCGATATGATTGTAGATATGATAGCTGGATATGAAATGTACTCATTAATGGATGGTTTCTCTGGTTATAACCAGATAAAGATTGCACCAGAAGACCAAGAGAAAATAGCTTTCACATGTGCTTGGGGCACATTCTATTGGAATGTCATGCCCTTCGGACTCAAAAATGCCGGAGCAACATATTAGAGAGCAGTTACCACTATATTCCATGATATGATGCATAAAACTATGGAAGATTACATGGACGACACTTTTGCTAAGAGTATGCACTGCAACAAACATCTTGATGATCTGGGACCTATCTTAGACCGTATGGAATAATTTAGTCTCTGACTTAATCCTAAGAAATGCGCCTTTGGTGTAACATCTGGTAAGCTACTTGGTTATATCATATCTACCAAGGGCATTGAAGTAGATCCTGTAAAGGTGCAAGCTATTCTAGAAATGCTGCCACCTAAGAATATCAGAAAAATGAGAGGACTTCAAGGCTGCCTACAGTCTATCCAGTGTTTCATCTCTCAACTGGGGGATAAGTCACAACCATTTACAAAGACTCTACATAAAGGTGTGACTTACCAATGGAATAAGGAATGTGATGAAGGGTTCATGCAAATCAAGCAATATCTTGCTAACCCACCTATCTTAATGCCTCCCATTCATGGGAAGCTGCTTATACTCTACATATCTGCTATAGATACATCCTTGGGCATCCTATTGGCTCAGGAAGATCAGCACAAGAAAGAAAGAGCTATTTACTACATCAATTGAACTCTGGTCTCCTATGAAACAAAATAATCTACTATAGAGAAAGCTTGCCTTGCAGTAGTGTTTTCTTCCCAAAAGTTGTGACATTATATGTTGGCTCATACTATGCGTTTGGTTGCTAAAATTGACCCTCTAAAGTACTTGCTCAGTAAAGCTACCCTCACAGGTAGACTAGCCAAATGGGTCATGATTCTTAGTGAGTTCAATATTGAGTAAGTTGAAAGGAAAGCTATTAAGGGCCAAGCAATAGCAGATCAGTTGGCAGAGGCACCTGCAGTGGATCATCAACCATTGCATATAGAATTTCTAGATGAGTCCATTTTTCTTCTTACACATTGCTCATGGACTATGTTCTTCGATGGTTCATTTACCCAACAGGGGTCAGGTGCCAGAATCCTATTCATTACACCTCAAAGATATTCATTACCAAAGGCATACAAAATGATGTTTCCTTGCACAAATAACATTGCTAAGTATGAAGCTCTCATCAATGGTATGAAGATTGCCTTGGAGTGGTGTGTAGATGAATTGAATATTCTTGGAGATTCCCAATTGGTCATCAATCAGGTTAATGACATCTATCAGATGAGAGATGATAATTTGATACCCTACAAAAGGATGGTTGATGATCTTAAATAGTATTTCACTCACATCACATTTTCATAGGTTCCGAGGGAAGATAACAAAGTAGTAGATGCCATGGCGACACTTGCCTCTATGCTGCAAATGCCTGAAAATGATTTTCGACATGAATTCCTGGTGGAGACGTTATGCTACCTTGCCTATGACTCCCCTAACTCCCAAATGATGTATTCTATCATAGGACATGACTAATCCCGCTACCACCACATATTCTCCTACCTACATGACCAGATCATTCTAGACACTTACTCTCAAAATGAGAAATGTCACCTAATCCGCAGTGCTTCACAGTTTGTCATCATTGCTAATGACTTGTATAGACGTGGTCTAGATGGTACCCTCCTTAGGTGTTTAGAAACTAATAAGTCCAAACAAGCGTTAGAAGAGGTGCATGAAGGCATCTGTGGGTCACATTCTAATGGCTTGACATTGGCCCGCAAACTTATGAGACCTGGTTACTACTGGCCAGACATGGAGAAAGAAGCAACGCAGTTTGCCAAGTCCTACAAACAATGTCAATTACATGGAAATTTGATTCATGCTCTAGCCAAGGAGCTGATTCCATTTATTACTTTCTGGCCATTTCAGTAATGGGCCTTTGATTTGGTGGGTCACATCTACCCATGGTCCTCTAACAGACATAAGTATATCATTACAACTATGGATTATTTTACTAAGTGGGTGGAGGCAGTCCCTCTCACCATTGTCAGTGGCAAAATAGTAGCAATGTTTATTCTTAATTACATCATCTGCAGGCATGGTGTACCCTCGGTGATTATCAAAGATAATGGGGGACATTTTAAAAATAAGGATTTGACAGAACTTTGCTCTAAGTTCAAAATTACTCAACACTGGTCTTCCATCTATTATCCTTAAGGTAATGGACAAGCAGAAGCTTCTAATAAAACAATCCTTAAGATCCTGCATTGCACAGTACATAAATTCGGATGAGACTGGCATCTTTGGATCAATCCAGCTCTTTGGGCATACAAGACCAATATTAGAACACCAACGGGAGCTACACCCTATGCATTGGTTTATGGGGCTGATCCAGTGTTACCTATTGAGGTCGAGATTCCTTCTTTGCGAGTCTCTCTAAAAGGCCTCATCATTGATGAAGATACTAGAATATCTTGGCTACAAGAGCTGGAATTACTTGATGAACATCGCCAATTGGTGTTCGATCACCTAAGAGCATATCAAAAGAGGATTTCTAAAAGTTATAACAAGAAGGTCTGACCAAGAGATTTCCAAGCGGGTGATCTCGTTCTGAGAGAAAACTGTAAAAATCAGCAACATCGGGTCTAGAAAGGCAAGTTTGAACCTAACTGGCTTGGTCCATATATTGTTACTGCAGTGTTCAGGTCTGGTACCTATCAACTCTCTACTATTGAAGGAGAACAACTCAAAGAGCCCATCAACGCTCTTCATTTGAAGCGGTTCTACAGCTAAGACATCTTCAGTATGCTCATGTATATACTAAAGTCCTGAAAAAATCCTAAAAACTTGAAAAAGTCTTAAAAAAATAATCATCTTAGTGAAAACCTAGCGATAGGTGCTTTGATGTATCTCTAAAAAAAAAAATCATATATTCCAAAAATACAAAAAAAAAATTAAAAAATCGAAAAATACAAAAAAAGAAAAAAAGAAAAAAAAGTGCCATTGATGAAAACCTGGCAAACAGGCGTCATGGTAGCAAAAAAAGAATTTCTTCCAAGAAGGTGAAAACCTAATAAACAGGTGCCTCTTGTTCCACAATGCTATATATATTTCTGCACCCCTTGGCTTTATACATTTGCTTTCCTGCATTCCTGCTTTCATTTTCTTTCAGTTCCTGTCAAGTCACCAACTCACATGGATTGAAACTGGTCATACTCTCAAGGCAACCCTCCTAGTCTTGGGGGCATTGTCTTATTATCTTTTGGATCTACTTTGTGATAGTCACCAGTGATTCTCATTGCGTCTGCCGACTGTCACTTAGCTTATACAAAGTTCTGTCTATTCTTGAGAGACTCTCTCACATCAGTCACCAGTGGTTCTCACTGTGTCTGCCTACTGATGTTTAGCTTATACCACGATCACTTGATTTGAACATATCTCTCACGTCAGTCACCAGTGGTTCTCACTATGTCTTCCTGTTGATGTATAGCTTATACCATGACCACTTCATTTTGAGCATCTCTCTTGCGTTAGTCACCAGTGGTTCTCACTGCGTCTGCCTACTATCGCTATTCTATTGAGATTTCTCACATCCATTCTAGTTGGAGTTATTCTCACACGCTCTATTTATCGATGCTCGGTCTTGACGATTCTATGCTTTAGTTTGTACATATCTTTTGGTCACTTTTGTGACACTCTGGTTCCTTTGTGAACCCTCCTAACTTGTCATTGATTCAGCGCCATACGCTTGGGGGCAATCACATCTGGTTTTTCCTCGCAACATACATCAAGTCAGTCATTATTACTTGGGGGCACAGGCCCCCCCATTTCATCACATCTGGTTTACACCTAAGTTAGTAATCTTGTCACTTCTCAAGGACAACTCGCTACTGACACAAACTGGTGTTTTTTAACACCACCATAACAGTGTTTTTTAACACTATCTTTGGACACATCTATGTTTTTCAACACATATTGGATATCTCAAATGTAAACACCTATCGATAACATTCAAACACAATGCATGCACAAGCACAATGGTATTTTTCAACACCTCATACACATCCACATTCGCAAACTTTAAAACTGGCTGAGCTATGCTTGAATATTTCTTTGTATGCTATCTATTCTTATAGATTTCATTAACATTTTCTTTGTCTACTGCTTGTTGGCATAGTCCCGATGATTTGGAAACATACAATAAATAGGGTGTA
Source organism: Thuja plicata (assembly GCA_018584345.1). Lineage (NCBI taxonomy): Eukaryota > Viridiplantae > Streptophyta > Pinopsida > Cupressales > Cupressaceae > Thuja > Thuja plicata. The sequence continues at coordinate 878,549 of MU223517.1, read as the reverse complement.
TGTGATAAGAGCTCCTGCAATAAGGTGGAACAGCCTCACATCCCTCGATCTTGTTTATTTGTACGCCATGGTGAGGTCGGTACTATTTCCTTGCTTTTTATTGCTTTGTTTGTTATTGTTTTGCTTGTTAATGACTTGTATGTTTACGCACGATCACACTCATGGTTATCTTGGCTTTGAATGCCTTGATACTGGTGTACTCTTACAACATTAATTAGAAACAATGTTCAGGTCATCTTGGCTTTTGTGCCCTGGTGCTTATGTTTGTTTCCTACATTTTATCCGATGATAAGTCATATTCATATCCTTATGGTTGCATTGTGGCGCCAGTAAGGGTTGTATCAACTTTGATGTTCCAAAAAATGCTCAATGATGATAAATATACAATGGGTCTCACAACGATGTCCTAGATTTGCACCTTCATATTGCATCTAGCGTAGGATTGCATTTTCATTCTAGACTTGCATTATGGCAGCAATTCAGTGTTCTCTTCGTTGCATTCTTCTGGGTTCATGCTTTGGAGAGTTCTTCTTCTTCACTGTTCATGTTTCATCACAACTGCACAGGTGTTTTATCCTCGCTCTCTATCTTCAGCTATATGCTCAACCCATTTTTGGGATCGAAATCAAAATCTGACACTCCTATATCACTCAAAATTGCATGTTAAAATTTTCAGGACCGATGCGATCGGACACTTGTGCAGTCACCATTCTGACCTCGCTTTCTCGTCAGAATCTTATCATATCATCATTTTCTGAATTCTTTGACTTTTTGCTTCAAAAGTCAACTCTAGTCACCTCTGGTCAACCCCAGTCAAACTTGGTCAACCTGACCTTGAAATCACTCAAAATTGATTCCGCCTCTTTTGATTTCTTCTGTAATCTGTTCTAAGTTCTTTCTATTTGCGATTTATCGCTCTCTATCATCATTATGATGTGTCATGTTTCGATTTCACTCCCGAGGGGGCAGGATGATTACATCATTGAATCTACCCCAATCAATCTAATCAAATCCTCAATCGCTTGGGGCATTTCAGTTTTTTGTACCTCACGGTCAAAACTGGGTGTTCCATGCTTTTCAATCACTTGGGGCATTTCAATTTTTCGTACCTCACGGTCAAAACTAGGTGTTCCATGCTTTTCAAATCACTTGGGGCATTTCAGTTTTTCTTGCCTCACGGTCAAAACTAGATGTTCCATGTTTTTCAATCGCTTGGGGCATTTCAGTTTTTCGTACCTCATGGTCAAAACTAGATGTTCCATGCTTTTCAATCGCCTGGGGCATTTTAGTTTTTTGTACCTCATGGTCAAAACTAGATGTTCCACACTTTTCAAATCACCTGGTCACCATGTTTATTTTTTCGTACCTCACGGTCAAAACTGGGCGTTCCATGCTTTTCAAATCACTTGACTCCATGTTTAGTTTTTCGTACCTCACGGTCAAAACTGGGTGTTCAAAATTTTTTCTTCTATGCTTCAGGCATCAGACTATTCTTTGAATTAATGCGCTGCTCGCACATCAATTCAAAGAGGGGCAAAATGTAACACCCCAAAATTGGCATCTTACAACCCTAACCAATTTTGTTGTATTTGTCATTCTTCTAAATCATCAAAGTCCTATTGTACTAGGCAATTCTGAGTTTTCACCGACTCTACTTGACCTGAGTGTCAAATGCAGAAAAACCTAAATCTGTATTAATCATACATCATATTTAATTCCTAATTATCTATTTGGCTAAACAAATCCTATGATCGATTTAATTTAATTATAAAGTCCTAGCACTTTAATTAAATTAAATTCACCCTCTTTAGCTGAGACACATGAAAAAGGAATTAAAATAATATTTAATTATTAAATAAATGTCCTGATTTTCAATAGTTGAATTTAATATTCAGATAATTGAGAAAAAAACAATTATGAGGTCATATTTATTTAATTAATTAGATATTCTCTCAAAAATCTTATTTCTATTCAGAAATGGAAACTTTGAATTAATTGTGCTTTAAAGAGAAATAAAACAATTAAATTCAAA
>MU223517.1:820090-836474 GCA_018584345.1 Thuja plicata | reverse complement strand
AAATTTTCTCTTCTATTTTTTGGGGCAATACCAGAGGTTTTCTCTTCTCAGCTCTTTCCTCCTGGTGCTCCTAATGAGCTGAGTTGTAAACATATTTTTCATCATTAATTAAAAAAAATATGTTCACGAAATGAATTATAGAAATATATGTTAAGATTACTATCATGTTTCAAGCTAGCACATTATTTGTATATATGTATCTACAAAAAAATCATTTAAACTATATCTTGATTTTTCCTTTGATGGTATGAATAAAACCTCATCTAAGAATACAGGTGTAAAGAACCTAAAATCTCAATTAAACTAATTAAGCCAGGTGAACACTAGGAACGAACCTGCTATGGTCATGAAGTGGCTTGAACGTTGTCGATCACTATGGAGCCAAGTGTCCCTCAAGGTGCACTAGACAACAAAATTTATGATCTTCAGGAGTCCATTTCTAAGAGATCGCAAGGGATATCGACAAGCCATTAGGTGTTACGAGAATATGTCATGGAGGCCCATGATAACCTATCTTTTTTTTTGGAGATTCACTTTCATTTTCATTTGTCAAACCAATCTTGGATGATGCAAAAACTTGCAATGTTGCGCAGTTGAAAGCTGAAACATTGCATATCTTGAAAACCGCTCATCCTGGCAGCAAACCATTTCAGCCAATATCTCTAGAATGTTAGGTGAATGCTAGGAATGACCCTATCATGGAGGCAAAGTGGCTCAAATGTTGTCGACCATTATGGAACCAAGTGTCCCTCAAGGTGCACTAGGAAACAAAATTTCCAATCTTCAGGAGTATGTTTCTTGGAGCTCGCGAGGGGTATTGAGAAGACGTTAGGTGCTATAGGACCATGCCTTAGAGGTCTACAATAATCTATCTCTAGTTTTGGAGATTCACTTCCATTTTTATTTTCTAACCCAATCTCAGTTGATACAAAAACTTGCAATGTTGCTCAGTTGAAAGCTTAGATATTGCATATTTTGAAAAACACTCATCCTGGCATCAAACTGTCTATGCCAAAAACTCTAAAATGTTGAGTAAATTTTAGGAATGACCCTATCACAGAGAAAAAAGTAGCTCAAATGCTACCGACTGCTATGGAGCCAACTGTCCCTCAAGGTGCACCAGGCAACAAAATTGCCAATATTTAGGAGTCTGTCTCTCAGAACTCGCGAGGGGTATCGACAAGATGTTAGGTGATACAAGATTGTGTCATAAAGGCCTACAATAACCTGTCTCACATTTTGGAGATTTGCTTCCATTTTCATTTGCCGACCCAATCTCGGTTGATGCAAAAACTTGCAATGTTGCACAGTTGAAAGCTAAAACATTGAATATCTTGAAAACCGCTCATCCTGGCATCAAACTATCTCCACCAAAAGCTCTAGAATGTTATGTGAATGCTAAGAATGACCCTCTCATAAAGATGAAGTGGCTCAAACATTGCTGACCACTATGGAGCCAAGTGTCCCTTAAGGTGCACTAGACAACAAAATTGTTGATCTTTAGGAATCCGTTTCTTAGAGATCACAAGCGGTATCAAAGAGATTTCAAGTGCTATAGGACCATGTTATAGAGGCCTACAATAAAATATCTCAGATTTTGGATATTCACTTCCATTTTCATTTTTTGACCAAATCTCGGTTGATTTAAAAACTTGCAATGTTGCGTAATTGAAAGATTGGACATTGCATATCTTGAAAACCACTCATCCTGGCATCAAACCATCTCTTCCAAAAACTTCAGAATGTTGGGTGAATGATAGGAATGAGCCTATCATAGAGGAGAAGTGGCTTGAACATTTTTGACTGCTATGGAGCCAATTGTCCCTCAAGGTGCATGAGGCAACAAAATTACTGATCTTCAAGAGTCTATTTCTCGGAGCTCACAAGGTGTATCAACAAGTCATCAGGTGTTACAAGACTGTGTCATGGAGGTCTATGATAAACTATCTAAGATTTTTGAGATTTGCTTCCATTTTCATTTGCTGACCCAATCTCATTTGATGCAAAAACTTGCAATGTTGTGCTGTTGAAAGCTGAGACATTGCATATCTTAAAAGCTGCTCATCCTGGAATCAAACCATCTCCACCAATAGTCCTGGAATTCTAGGTGAATGCTAGGAATGAATCTATCATGGATGAAAAGTGGCTCAAACATTGCTGGCTGCCATGGAGCCAAGTGTCCCTCAAAGGTGCACTAGGCAGCAAAATTGCCGATCTTCAGGAGTCCATTTCTTAGAGCTTGCGAGGGGTATTGATGAACCATAAGGTGCTATAGGACCATTTCATGGGGGCCTATGATAACCTATCTCAAATTTTGGAGATTTGCATCCATTTTCATTTTCCGACCCAATCTCGATTGATGCAAAAACTTGCAATGTTATGCAGTTAAAAGTTGAAACATTTCATATCTTGAAAATTGTTCTGGCATCGAACCGTCTCCACCAACAAGTCCAAAATTTTGGGTGCACACTAGGAATGACCCTGTCACCGAGGCAAAGTGGCTCAAATATTGCTGACCACTATGGAGTCAAGTGTCCCTCAAGGTGCACAAGGAAATAAAATTGCTGATCTTTAAGAGTCCATTTATTAGAGCTTGCAAGGGGCATCAACAAGATATCAGGTGCTACAAGACCATGTCATGGAGACCTACAATAACCTATCTCAGATTTTGGATATTTTCTTCCTTTTTCATTTGTTGACCCAATCTCAGTTGATGCAAAAACTTGCAATGTTGTGCAGTTGAAAGCTGAGACATTGCATATCTTGAAAACCGCTTGTCCTGGCATTGAACCATCTCCACCAATAGCTCCAAAATATTGGGTGAATGTTAGGAATGACCCTGTCAGAGAGGCAATGTGGCTTGAACATTGCTGACTGCTTTGGAGCCAAGTGTCCCTCAAGGTGCACTAGGTAACAAAATTGTCGATCTTTAGGAGTCTATTTCTCAGAGCTCATGAGGGGCATCGATGAGACATTAGTTGCTACAAGACTATGTCATGGAGGCCTATGATAACCTATCTCATATTGTTGAGATTCTCTTCTGTTTTCATTTGCCAATCCAATCTTGGTTGATGAAAAAACTTGATATGTTGCATAGTTGAAAGATGAAACATTGCATATCTTGAAAAATGCTTGTTCTCACATCAAACCATCTTTTCCAATAGCTCTAGAATGCCGAGTGAATTCTAGGAATGACCCTGTCATGGAGGCAAAGTGGCTTGAAAGTTGTCGATTGCTATGGAGCCAGGTGTCCCTCAAGGTGCACAAGGAAATAAAATTATGGATCTTTAGGAGTATATCAGGTGCTACAGGACTATTTAATAGAGGTTTGCAATAAATTATCTCAGATTTTGAAGATTCTCTTCTATTTTCATTTGCAGACCCAATCTCGGTTGATGCAAAACTTGCAATGTTACGTAGTTGAAAGTTAAGACACTGAATATCTTTAAAACCACTTGTTGTGGCATCAAACAGTCTCCACCAATAGCTCTAAAATGACAAGTGAATGCTAGGAACAACCCTTTTATGGTCATGAAGTGGCTCAAACATTGTCGACCGCTATGGAGCTAAGTGTCCCTCAAGGTGCGCTAGGCAACAAAATTGCTGATATTAAGGAGTCTATTTCTCAGATCTTGTGAGGGGTATCAACAAGCCATTAGGTGCTACAAGACCATGTCACTGAGGCATAAGATAACCTATCTCATATTTTGGATATTCACTTCCATTTTCATTTTCCAACCCAATCTTGGTTGATGAAAAAACTTGCAATGTTGCGCAGTTGAAAGCTGAGACATTGCATATCTTGAAAACCACTCTTTTTGGCATCAAACAATCTCTCCCAAAAACTCTAAAAGGTTGGGTGAATGCTAGGAATGACCATTTCATGGAGGCAAAATGGCTCGAACGTTGCCGACCGCTATGGAGCCAAGTGTCCCTCAAGGTGTACCAGGAAACAAAATTGCTGATATTCAAGAGTCCATTTTTGAGAGCTCGCAAGGGATATCAATAAGATGTCAAGTGATACAAGACCATTTCATGGAGGCCTATAATAACCTATCTCTGATTTTGAAGATTCTCTTCCATTTTCATTTTTTGACCCAATCTCAGTTGATGCAAAAACTTGCAATGTTGCACAGTTGAAATATGAGACATTGCATATCTTCAAAACCGCTCATCCTGGCATCCAACTATCTCCACCAACAGATCCTAAATGATGGGTGAATGCTAAGAATGAACCTATCATAGAGATGAAGTAGCCTGAACATTGTCGGCCGCTATGTAGCCAAGTGTCCCTCAAGGTGCACCAAGCAACAAAATTACCGATATTCAGGAGTCTATTTCTAGAATCTCACGAGGGATATTGACAAAAAATTAGGTGCTAAAGGACCATGTCATGGAGGTCTACGATAACCTATCTCATATTTTGGATACTCTCTTCTATTTTCATTTTCTGACCAAATCTTGTTTGATGCAAAAACTTGCAATGTTGCATAGTTAAAAGATGAGACATCACATATCTTGAAAACCGCTTGTCCTGGCATCAAACCATCTCTGCCAACAACTCCAAAATATCGAGTGAATTCTAGGAACATCCCTGTCATGGAGGCTAAGTGGCTCGAATGTTTTTGACCGCTATGGAGCCAAGTGTCCCTCTAGGTGCACAAGGCAACAAAATTTATGATATTCAGGAGTCCATTTGTCGGAGCTCGCATGGGGTATCGACAAGATGTTAGGTGCTACAAGACCATGTCATGGAGGCCTGAAATAACCTATCTAATATTTTTGAGATTCATTTTCATTTTCATTTGCTGACCCAATCTCGATTGATGCAAAAACTTGCAATGTTGCACAGTTGAAAGCTGAAAGATTGCATATCTTGAAAACCACTCATCCTGGCATCGAACTATCTTTGCTAACACCTTCAATTTGATGTGTAAATACCAGGAATAAACTTGTTATGCTTCACAAATCATTCAAACATTCAGGACCATAATGTACTGGTGCATTACTTAACATTCTTGTAGTGCCCTAAATAGGTCAAGGTGGTCGAAATGCTCCAATATGACTAAAATTGGGTAGGATTGATATTTTTTATATTATATGAACTATTATCACTTCATTAAGGTGTTGGAATGAAAATTACGAGTCTACGTTTATGAAATGAAACATGCATATTCTCATTAAGTATGAATCATTTAGTAACAATATACATAGATACATGTGCAACCATAAATATAAGGCATAAGAAATTTACAAAGCATAAGAAATCCACATAAACATAAAGTAGCCTAAATCAATACACATGATATATTCGTAGAGCATGAAGGAAAATATATATGTCCAATAATGTCATAGATCAAATATGTCCAATAAAGCTAAATTGACGTCATGGAAGCCAAATGGATATAGAACATGTCACTTATATAATATACAAAAAATATGTCCAATAATGCCATATTGGTGTACAATGATTATCCCTAATCTAGTCATTTCCTGGAAGGGGAAGAAAACAAATCCTAGGCTGTGTTCGATCATCGCATCGATGGAGATGCAGTACTCTTCTGAGTGCGCTCACTAGTCCTCTTGTCTAGAATCTTTTGCAGCTCGAGATGATAAAATAAAAAGTATAAACATCAATAACTAATATACATCAGAACTTAATTATAGGATGACGTAAAATAGAATATTTTCTTACCACTACCAAATAGTCGCTATGTACATCCACTGAAGGGGTACGCTGACAATCTGGAGTAATGAGTCCCTACAACAATGATCAAAATAATATTTAAAATACATACATGAATATCATTAAAACTTTCAATACAATCTACTAAAATAACAATTCTAATTAAGTAATCTCTTTCATACCTTGGTCAGTGCGTCAAAACTAGCTAAAGCTACAGCTACGCCACGATTCAAATTATCACAAAAAAAGGAGTCTCTGCTGTCAATAACTGAAAATGAAAAAACAAGAGTATTATGTAGTTATCAAGAATACCTATAATATTTTACAACCCCACTAATTAATAAATGATACCACTATGAAGGTGCTTCCATATCCTTCAGTGTGCAGTGTCGATGTCGTAGCTCCAGCATTAAAGTAGTGCACATGTTTGTTAATTTATAAGATAATCATTAATATAAGAACAAACCACTGACTTGTTAATTATAATATATTATTACATATATACCTGTAGAATAAATGATATTGTCACAAAGCTTGGTGAAGGAATTTGATCATAATTTGCCTACTAATTTAGTTATCCATTAATTTATTAATTAAATATAACCAAGTAAATCAAATTAACATGCAAATAAACATACCCTCAACAAAATGTGAATGATGCCCTTCGTTGTCTAATGTCAATGTCAATGGTCAAGTAGTGAACTAATGTACATGCACAATAGGTTATGAGACAAACATTCATATAATTATAGAATAATCAAATGTATACTTTAAAAATGTTTTATTCGATACATACTTTTGAAGTTGACAATGTAGTGTATAAGGGGTCTGGGGGATCATTGCCATTGTAACCGACACTCTTTCCTTGAATTTTCATCATAAAAAATAGATACTAATTTAATTAAATTTATACATTTAAAAATGAAATATGATCAAATAAATTCAATGAACTTGCAAATATTTACCTGTGTATCAATGCCAAATGTTGCATTGAGAAAATCATCAATCATCAGTCCATCATCCTCTTCTTCTCTCTTGGAAGTACCAAATGTGCATAGGGATCCACAAGAACAACAAAAATGACCCCTCACTAATCGACCATGGTCACCATCGGCAAGAGGAGTGGCACACTGAATGAGAGTCTATGTCAGAGCACTAATCGTGCCTAGTGTGTCCACCTCCACATGTTCTTTCACATTGGAAGTAGTACTAACATGATCCACTTGTTGCTTTCCACTAGGAAACCTAGGTGCATTAGGGTCACAGCGTGCCATAGGTCTATCCAATGATGACCCCCCACTTCTACCCTGAGACTCTATAAATTCAAAATAATTTGGCACCTCCTTCAAGACAAACTCACAATAGAGTTTCCTTAGGAAATATATAGGAACCTCATTATTGTTACAGAGAGGGGAATCAAAGACCATCCAACATCTATCCCAAAAGTGTTTTTTATATATTCATTCAAGCACCAATGAATTGGGAACCTCATTGTTGTAGTTTTAAGAGTTTCAGTTTCTCCTGGCTTTTTACAGAGTTTGTAAATGTTGTCTTTTGTGATTTATTTCTTTTTTATGCCCTCGTATGATAATTTATTTGCATAATACTATTTTTGTTCTTCTCTTCTATCATGCCATAAATTTAGTTTCCCACTAACTAAACCTACGTGGGTCAAGATTAACTATAATGATTTTGAAACTGTTTCCCTTCTAGGATTTGTACCAATAGAATCTTTTAACCTCCTAATTAAAGATTTTTTTTTTGTTTTCCCTCTTTCTATTTGGTTAATGAAATTTTCATGTGTTCCAAGAGGAGGTTTCTCGATTGGTGGAGGTGGTTGGGGTTCATTTTCTTGGTTATTTTCAACATCCATTTGTTCATGAGGAGAAGATGGAGGGTTTGGTTGAGGTTTTTCTGTGGGGAGATCATTCCTTCCTAGAAATTAAAAGAAAATATTTTAAAAGTCTAATTAAACATAAAATTTAAGAAAGAAACTTTGACAATCAAATTTGATTGAAGACTAAAAATTAAACCTAAATTTCAATACAAATAAGATACATGACTGTAAAATCACTTACCTCTTCTTCCGGTTCAACCTTGATGATGTCATGGAGCCATTTTGTGCTTCAATTTGATGGAGCAAAACCCACAATGAATTGCGTATGTGCTATTTTCTTTGATTTCTTGGCTAGTGGCGGGTTTGGGAAAACAAAATGAGCAAATTTTTTGGCTGCCCTAACCTTATATTAAACCATATAGGGCATGTACGCTATAACACGCATGACCTATGGTTGAAATTTCCCATGCCTAAGGCTTGGGCAATCCAAGCCATAGGGTGTGCGTACTATAGCGCGCACGCCCTATAGCCCTCATGCCCTATGTTCGTATGGGGGACCAAAAAGGTATTTAGCATCTTTTTGGTCCCCCATCTTGGAGCATATACCCACATATATTTGCATATATGTATATGCATCGACAAATAAATCTGGTGGCTACACTAAAATCGCCACAGGGAGGATGAAGTTTTGAGTGTTGATAAAAAAACATAGAATAAACCGTCCATGCGGGGAGGTAGGGTTACATGGGGGAAGAGAGGGCTTGGACCCCACCCCACCCGTGGTGGCGCAATCACCCACGACTATGCCATTGTGGCAACGACCACCACAGGTGGGTGGGAAGCCGCGGCCTCCCCACCCCCAACTCAAATGTCGTGGGGATGGTAAGGAGTGGGTTGGGCTATGCCCTGCCCATATATATATATATATATATTATTAAAAGAAGGTCTCTAGATATATATTGATTCTATACAAGGCATTCTTAAAATTTATTTTTAAGAAAACTTATAAAATAATACATTTGTAATAAGAAAGAAACAAAGATATTTTTGTATGTATTCAATAAACAACATTGAATCTTCATGAATAAAACATAATTTATGCATTTCTGTGCACTTGTATATATAAATAATAAATAGAATTAAAGGAAAAATTTATAAGAGATTAATATTTTAAAATCTAGTAATAATCTTTGAACAAAGATATTTCTTTATGTATTCAATAAACAAAATTGAATCTGCATGTATAAAACATAATTCATGCATTTGTATAATCAAAGAAAAACAAAATTAAAGGAGCTTTTTGACATGAGAAAGATGTTTAAAATTTGTAAAATTTTAACATAAGAAATTTTACAAAAGATTTAAGGGCATAATAAACTCAAAATCTTTTCATTTCTCTTCTCTTTGAAAACAAACAACCATCAACTTTCAATAAATATCTTTACAGATTTGAACATAATTCTTTCACCTATTGAGATATAATAATACAAGGATTTACCCTCATGGACTTGAAATAAAATTTTCATTTGCAAAATGTACTAAATTAAGAACAACTCCTTTTCCCAGCTCGACAACATCTCCTATGTAGTGTGAGACAACCACAAATCTACAATTAAAACAGGTCTTGAATAAACCATGAGTGCTTACCTCCCATCCTAGGTCTCTAAGAGACCACCCCTAAGCTAGGGGGAACCAGATTGGATTGGGTAACATTCAAGCAAGCCACAATACATTCATACAAGCTCTAAAACACAAACACCCTCCCAAGCTTTTACACATTTGGGTCACCTTGGACTCATTAAAAGGGTGAAGGTGGAAACAACCAAGTAGGAGAATGCCAAAATAAATAAAACACAATTGAGCTGATTTCATATGCCTTCCCAAAGCTTTTACTACAACCAAGCTCCATATACCACTTCCATTAGCCCTTATCACCCCCATAAGTTAATAACAAATTAATTGGCACATGGAGCCCATAACATCCATGTAATCTCCCTCTTCCCAAGAAGAGATTCTACACTATAATGATTTTCTTGAATAAGCCCTTCACCCACAATGGATCTCTTCCCTTCCAAGGGTGAGTTTGACCATTCACTCCCATGAAACCACAAAAATATAAAACAAGTAAACAATGATAGAAATGAAAATTCACAATATGCACTTTCACAATAAGATCACCATTTACACAAGATGGTTTCACAAGTAACTAAATTCATTCAATTTTTTAAAAAACAAGAAATAAAAAGAGACCACACATGGTTTGAGAGAACCAACCTTGTTCCTAGTAATGGTTATGAAGTTGAGATGAGTCTCCTTCCTTCACTTAGCTTTTCTTTCCTTATCTTTTCTTCCCTTAGCTCTAAAAGTAGCAAGTCTTTCAAATTCAACTAGAAGTCTCCCAAAAATGGAGAGTGGGAATCATCCCCAATTCTCCTCCCAATCTCCCCTAATGATAAAAATTAACCCTAGCTTCCCATAACCCATAGTATACCTATACAACTATTTATTTTTAACCCTATCTTCCCCCTTGGATTCATTTTAACCACTTTAAAACTCACTAAGAGTTTACCCATGAAACTGTATGACGGGACTCATGATTTAGGCTTCCAAGGCAAGTAACCCTACATGGAAAAACTACAAGGTAACCTAGGGTGAAATCTTAGCCTCCCTAAACCCCATGGGCATGCCAACTCACAAATACATGTGTCAATTGACACCACAAAGAACATCACATTTACACATTGGCATGCCTAGTTAGAATTTACAAAAATGAATAAATTAAATTTACAAATATGGATAATTAAATTTACAAATAGATATTACATTACAATGAGTTTATTTCCCTCTTTAGGGTTAACTTTGGCTTAACAAGGATTTTAACATTAACCCAATCTTGCTTCCCCAGTTTGAATCAATGGTTTGTTCACCTGCACACTTGAACATAGCATGAGTAGTCCAAGGAAGAAATCATACATACATGATAATACACATTATAATACATTTATCTAACCCTAAATTAAACATGATTTTCTAAATTAGGTCTTTTATATACTTATAATTGATAAATCACAAATCCCTTTAAATCAAACATTCAAAATTAAATCATTATAGATCATTTGTAAAATTTAAATTTGTAATCCACATTTATATGTCATATGATCAAATTGAAAATTTAAAAACATAGAATGGAAACTTGTTAAGACATGTCATCAAGATCTAAGAATCATAAGCATATAACAATATATCCAAACATCATCAAAATAGAGTCACCATATGATATCTATGCTATGAAATCTCTGTCACTAAGTTTGTGTATCAAAAATAATGTATCATCCTGATAAACATAATATAAATGTATCATCTGTGAAAATACAGTTGGTGTATGACCTCACAGAACTTTCCAAAAGTCAGAGACAAGATCTTATGGTTAAGATAAAAGAGGATTTAGACAATGATACTTCAGATCACATAAAATATCTTGAGAAAGAGAAATATACTTTGAAGCTTAATCATGAAACTACTTCACTACAGATGGCTAAAGAGATTCAACAGGAAACGGATGCTAAGAACAAATTTTGAGAAACCTTAGAAGATGCTAATATTCAGATGAGAGAAATGAAGACTAAACTTGATCACTACAAGAACAAGTATCTAGAATTAGAGAAATATAACCAGATCATAAAAGGAGAACTTGTTGAGGAAAATAAACATATTGAGAGACTTCATATTTTCAGTGACTTGATCGATGAATAGAGAGATATACAAAAACCTAAAGGAGAAACGACTGGAGTTGGCTTCAATGAAGCTGAAGGTTTAAAGAATCAAGAAGAAAAAATTGATGGAGAAAGACCCACTCTTGAAGAACCTAAAGAGCATATCAGACCTTTCAGAGGTAGATGTTTTGGATGTAACAACGTTGGACACATGAAGAGAGACTGCAGAGGTAAAGCCCCTTTCAAACCTTTTTTTGGTTATTTATTTAATTGTTATGCATATGGAAACAAGAAAGAAGAATGCAGAAAACCTTATAAATCAAGACTCATAAAAGATTACATTAGTGAAGAGATGACAACCAAGATCACATGTTATAAATGAAATAACCTTGGGCAAGTCACAAGGTATTGTAAGTTGCAAGTTAATTAGAATAGATCACCTCCTATATGTTACAAATGTAACAATCCTAGACATATAGAAAATTTTTGCAGGTATAATGAAATTGACAACACAAGAGGACCACCTCCTATGGTTATAAAGAAGAACATTGGTGATACTAGTATGAGTCTTGAGAGTAAAGGAGTGAATTTAACTGTTGTTTCAAGAAAGAAGAAGATATCATAAGTAATAAGGTATGGAAGTGTTGCCCCACTTTTCATCCTGTACCCATGCTGTCAAAGTGGAGGATTTAGAAGTCATAGTATGGTCATGTCATGTTGGTCTGGTCAGTCTGATGTCTAGGTCTAAGTCTTCCCTAGGATAGGAAGTCTTTGCTGGGTTCCCCTTCCTTTGCCATCCTATTTTAGCCAGGTGGGTTGTTATTAGAGTTTCATTTCTTTGGGTAGGTTGTAGATCCTAACTCGGCAAAGATTTGTGCTCCAATCAATGTTCTTTCTCAGGCAGAGATCAAAGACTGGTATGGATTGATTCTACAGGTCTCAACGGTCCTAATGCAACAAACCATGAGCAATTTGGTTAAGAAATGAGCGAGAACGAGCTCGGCGGGATTTCAGAAACCATCTTCTCCATGGCGGAATTCTACCTAAGAAGGTAATTTTCCGCAAAGGCAGCAAAAAGAAGAACTTTGCACTGTGCGGGTTTCGCACCTCTCAGGTGATTTTCCGCAAAGAAGAACTTTGCACTGTGCGGGTTTCGCACCTCTCAGGTGATTTTCGGCAATGAAGAACTTTGCACTGTGTGGGTTTTGCACCTTTCAGGTGATTTTCCGCAAGCTTAGTTATAATAAGGTGGGCCCAATTTGTTAAAAAGGAATATTATGTTATTATTCTAAGAGATCAAATAAAGCATGTGCTTTAAGTTAAGTAGCCCGCGCACTTAAAAATGACATGCGAAAAGATAGGTAGTGGCTTCTCCATTATGCGGAAATCGTACCTACTAGGTGCAATTCCCACAAAGAAGAGTTTTCACATATTGCGGGTTTCGCACCTCCCTCATACATTTCCGCCAAGGAGAAGCACTTTTTGAGTTTTCTACAAAAGAAAGCGAAAAATGACCTCTCATGTTCATTTTCTACCAAGGAGAAGCTTCAGTCTCATTTACCGCCAAGAGAAGCTAAGTTGCAATTTTTCGAAGAGAAGAAGCCCTTTTCCAATTTTTTGCAAGCAAAGAAACGCACCCTGTTTCTGATTTTCCGCAAGAACACGAAGAACGAAAAAGTAAGAAGAAAGAGAAAAGAGTGACAAACACGGTGCCCTCTTGAAGATGATCATACAGATGAAAGATAATTTCTCTAAGTCCTTAGATAGTTTGATTGATGCTTCTGCAAGTGGCACGAACAGAGCTACAGAACTGCAAAAGCTGAGCGGGCACATACACGTGGCCATGGAAGAGATGCCAAAGCTTATCAGACAAAGATGGAAAGAGGAAAGGAGGCCAAATGATTTAACTTCCCCTCTTCTTTTCCATTTCCTTTCCCTTGTAATTAGTTGGTGATAGAAGTGGTTTCTTGCCATCTGTCATTTAGAGGTAGATGAACCGATTAAAATTCCTTCGTAATGGTCATCCCCTGGTTCTATATATATGAAGTTGAAAGATTAATGAAAGGTCGGTAAATTTTTGGTGTGGAATACTTGATGTTGCAGAGACAATTGAAGGTGTTTTATGTCAATTTTTTTATGTTCTAGTTAATTAGATGGTTTTTTCTCTCAGTCTAAGTTACAATAAGAAAGAAAGGATGTTTCATTCTTTTGTTGCGAGGATGTGAATAAACCTCAGTAGGATGTGCTGTGGGATATTCGGAGAAGGATTCATTAGAAATTGTCATCATTTCATTTATATCTTTGTTATTAGTTGCTATAGATTAGTTAGTACTGAGTGTATGAATTCATAGGATGTGTGAGTTCTATAGCTCGGTTTATAGATTAGAAAGCTCTCCTTGCCTAGATTAAGTCCTATTTAGGCTTAATTTGGTTTGCCTCTTCTGCTCTCGGGTTTAGAGCATACCTTGTGTTAGTTTTAGGATCAAGACATAATTCATTGCATATCATTCCAAAAGGGAGCTGTACCTACCAATTCAGAGAGAAGCCAGTAATCAGAGAACGGATTTTCAACTGTTGTAATCAGATATTATTCATAATTTGGGCACTAAGAGTCATATTCCTAAGAAGTAAGAAAGGACCAATCTGTTTACTAACAGATTTTTGGCGACTCTGTTGGGGACTTGAATAGTCGCTAGATCAGTACATGGTATCATGAGGAAAAATGGTACTCCCTCATGAGAGTATTTTTCCAGTGCTCCAACCAAACCTTGGTTTTCAAGATGATCAAGAAGACATAAGATCGTCTCTCAATACATTTGTTTGGAGGTATAGGAGGAATGCTGAGCATTACGGGAATGCGAGCTAGGTATTAGAGAAAGAAGAAAGAAGGGCAGAATCTTTAGAAAGAGCTGTTCATAAGAGGAATATCCGGAGAGTAGAAAGACAAGCACGAAGAGAAGCCCAGCAGTAAACTCTTCCCAGCACCCTAGAATGCACAAAGTTCCTTAGGAGTACCAGAGAACAGGGTGGGCAAGATCCTACGTTTGACAAGCTAGAAGAGCTTGGTTTTCCCATCCTAGAGGTTCCTAAAAGAAGAGGAGAAAAGAAGAGTTAGAGTAGACCGGCTTCCCCTGTTAGGAATCAAATTACTTCACAAAGCACTTTCCATGTATTGACTCTTCACGGTATCAATACTCCCCCGGTTGTTAATTTTCCACCATATAGTGCAAGGGCTGTCATGGCTGCTCCATGGGCTGCAACAGTTGGACCTTTAGCGTTAGCGGCTTACCATCCGCTTCCTGCGGGGTCGAGAAAGAATTTTCCTAAGTTTTCTGGTGACGGAAAGGTCACTCTGGATGAACATATTAAAGCATTCTTTGCAGCCACCAACATCCTAGGGGTGGCACATGAGGATGTTGCTATAAGATTATTCATTAAGACTTTGACAGAGAGTGTCATGGATTGGTTCTACCATTTGGATGATGGCTCTATCACTAGCTGGAACACGATGAGAATGACGTTTGAAGCCTGATTTAAGACTGCAAAAGATGAGCATGCTCTTTTAACGCAACTGGCGTCCATCAAGAAGCAACCTCACATGAGTATGAGGAATTTTGTAGCCAGTTTCAACAAAATTACCAGTAGAATCCCTGCTACTGCTAGGCCTACTACTGGTAATCTCAAAACATTCTTCATAAGTGTGATGCCTCCAGATGTAAATTATGACTTAAGATGGGCGCACCCTGCTGATCTAGTAGATGCACAAAGAAGAGCCATTGAGTGCGAGGATGACTTAATCTCCGTGGGAAAGTGGAAAAGGGAGATTCAAACCAAGGAAAGTTACAGTAATACTACATCATCTGATGAGATTCTTCAGAAGTTGTCAAATGAGTTGGTCGCGATGAAGAAGCAATTACCAGGTTTCAAAAACTCTTATCAGCGGAATTTTCAGAACGTACTGGGAAGAGGTGCAGACAATAAGTTCCTGCAACTTACAGGTGCCCAGTCGAGATTGCAGATTGAGGCGACACCGAAGAAAGGGAACATGTGTGTGTTTCATTTGACTATAGATCATGACGGTGAGAACTACCCAGAGACCGTCCATATGATGCAGTTGTTAGCCACCAATGAGCTGACTGTAACAGATCCTTGTATAGATTTGGATACATACTCAAATGGTGACTCTGGAAATTTATTTGTGGATTATAAATATGATTCTGAAATCAAAGGTGAATGCTATGCTACCATTGACGGGACTTCATATCGAGTACTCACCCAGGGACAGAAGTTGAAGAACCAGTCTTTGAGCCAACCTCTCAAAGGTGACTCTATTCCTTCCATGAGCAATGCCCATGCTGATCAAGGAACCTCAAATTCTCAAACGGGTAAGGATAAAGCACCTTTTGATTTTATCCAGTTTTGTGAAGAAGCAAAAATTCAGATTTCCCCTATAGATTATTTAGCTTCACATCCTTCTCAATTGAAAAGACTAGTGGAGAGATGTGTTGCCCCACTTTCCATCCTGTACCCATGCTGTCAAAGTGGAGGATTTTAAAGTCATAGTTAGGTCTAGTGTTGTTTGAGTCTAGGTCTAGGTCTTCCTTAGGTAGGAATTTCTTGCCGAGTTTCCCTACCACTGCCTTTCCTTCTTTAAGCCAGATGGGTTATTTGAAAGTCTTTTCATTTTCGGTAGGTTATAGATCCCAGCCTGGCAAGGATAATATGCTCCTATTGATGATCCTTTTCAAGTAGAAGAATGATTGGGAATCATAATTTCTAGGCATTCATAAGAAATCAGAGAAGACTCTTCATATAGATGATGTAGTGACAGAGCTGTGATTATAGATGTGAGGAGTTATGCTTGATATCCTTCAATTGACATTGGATCGAAGCATGGTGATTGACAGGCTGAACAAAATGGGCAATGTGATATAATTGCATAACTATAACAGAGAATTGATAAGAAATCAAAAAAAGTGATATGCCGCAATGAATATGTAGTTGAAATAAGTGTTTTACTAGTTTGTATTCTGCTCTTTCGGGTGCGATAGCACATAATATGTATGTATTCAATACATTTTCCACAGTCTATAAAAGTTGATGATTTTCACTATCTGAAGGCATGGATTGATTCTATGGTGTCTTACG
>MU223517.1:793981-804601 GCA_018584345.1 Thuja plicata | reverse complement strand
ATCATTCCAAAAGGGAGCTGTACCTACCAATTCAGAGAGAAGCCAGTAATCAGAGAATGACTTTTCAACTGTTGTAATCAGATATTGTTCATAATTTGGGCACTAAGAGTCATATTCCTAAGAAGTAAGAAAGGACCAATCTATTTACTAACAGGAAGATAAAGGAGTCTAGTGAAGAAAAGGTTCAGGAAGAGTCAATAGATACTATTGAGTTTTCGCTTGATGCTAACATTGATACATCAACCTAGATGGCCAAGCATTGCCTTAGGGGGAGCATTGGAATAAAACATCAGAAATCTATCCATCCCCTAAATATGAGTAAGCTCTTGCAAGCTTAGGAACAGTATGTAGAAATGTTTTGGAACACATATCTTTAATCGCATGGCTTTACAAGCCTATATCCTATGATCGCTAGATTGTTGTTTGACTGGATTATGTGTAGAAATGAGTTTATTAGGAACTGTGTCATTTCTTCACTCAGAAAAGTATAAGGTTAATAGAAAGAACATGTTTTGAACATCATTTGAAGAGCAGAGCCTAAGGAGAACAGAGTCAAGAGTAGAAGAATAATCAAAGCAAGTGTGTTGAAGAGTTTGATCGAAGCAGGAGCTCGCATTTAAGCAGATGATCAGTCCACTTTCTGCAGTAATTGATGTATCTAAACCTTCACCACCATAGTATACATAGCAGGAAAAGATAAAAAAGTAATTGGCTAGAAGAAACACAAGGTCCACTAAACTAGACTCACCTCCTAAGAAACTGAGGATAGAAGGAGAAGAGAATAAAGTTGAAGGAAAGGCCACTAATGCGAGACAACTTTGGAAGCCAGATATGAAAATGATGGAGAAGAGGGTAATTGAGAAAGGGAATATTGTTTCTTTGGCTAAATACTATGAAAGGTATGAGGCATCTGACAAACTTGTGATTGAAGACATAGTATTTTAACCATTTCTTTGTTTTTAAGAATAATTTGTTAGAAATTTGAGGCAGTATACCTGAAGATTTATATGAGAAATTGGAGATAAGGAAGAAATTAGCATAGAAAGAAGATAAAGTAATTAGAGAACAAATAATCGAAGACATGTTACATTTTGTGTCTATAAAGGAGATGGAGAGAATATTGAATGAACTAAAATGCTTACTGAGAACCAAGACAAGATTAGCAAAGATAATGGGATGAAGATATGATGAAGTAATTGGGGAGACATAGAGAGATGTGGAAAAGGTCTTGATGGGAATTGAAACTGACAACACCTCACCACCTAAGGCTCCTAAGACCAAATCTATTGAGAAAGGTGAATCATCAAGGAAGGCTTAAATAAATCTTGATAAATCAATAAGCAAAGATATTAGTCAATGTGTGAGCATTGTGAAGCAACCAGATTTTTATGTTTCTGGTGTGCCTGTGTCATTGGAAACTTCATAGGATGTGAATGAACCTTTTGTGTAGGATACAAACATTGAAGGAAATGATGACAAGGCTATGACAGAGAAAGAAAACCATAAAGAAAAAATTGATGAAACAGTGAATAAAGTTGAAATGAAATAGGAAACTTTTACATCTGATTCTTCACCTTTATTGTTGGCAAGTGGAGACAAGACTTTGAGCACATAAATTGAGAACATGGATGTGGATGAGCTGATGAAGTTATCCTACACAGCATTTGCTAAGGCTAAAGAAAGACCTAAGCAGAAAGGAGAGAAGAAGACTAGGGTAATGACAAGAGCAGTTGATACTTTAACCAAATTCCTTACAACACCTATGACTTTTCAATGAAAAGATGATGTAGAGAACTTGAAAAAGGCATTAGATGACTTTGACAGTCACTATGAGTCATTAGAGAAGATCGCTAAAGAGAAGGCTAAGAAGAAATATCTTGCGAAGAAATTGGAAGAAGTGTGCAAGTCTATTTCATGGTACTTGGGCATACTGAGCAAGACTACGTCTAAGGCTAAAATTTGTGTTACACATGGAAGGAGGTTATACAGTTACTGTATAAACCCTATCAGACATATCAAGAATATTGAGGATATAGTAGAAAAGGATAGAACTACTCTAAACAAGATGATGGATACTTGTGAGACCTCCTCACAATCTGCATTGGAGATAGACAGAGAGATGTCCAAGATTTTGGACAAACTGAGTGTACTAGATACAAAAAGAGGGAGAGTTATGGCAAGGTTTGGTATGCTGAAGAGTCTAATCCCTCCTAATTAAGCTATCAATTCTTGAGGTCCATATCTCTGACATGGAGAAGACAACACAGGACCTTACAACACATA
The DNA here is from genome assembly GCA_018584345.1 of Thuja plicata. Classification (NCBI taxonomy): domain Eukaryota; kingdom Viridiplantae; phylum Streptophyta; class Pinopsida; order Cupressales; family Cupressaceae; genus Thuja; species Thuja plicata. Next base: position 802,318 of record MU223517.1, on the reverse strand, counting down.
TGCCTACTAAGCTAAAGGCAACATAGACTTCTTCATTTTCTCTGAATGAGCTGATTCATGTGAGTCAGATACTGGTGAATACTTGGACAAAGGAAGTGAAGATCTTGGAAAACTCTTTCCGAGATGTGCTAAAGATGATCTAAACTTTCTGGTAAGAAGTGGTACAATTTTGATGTATTCCACATTTTTATATACCTTTTCCATTGATGTCAAAGGGGGAGAAGAGAAGAGATGAAAAATTTCTGTATAATCTATAGAATAAAGAAGACATGTAAAATATATATACAAATATCTTTTTTTGGTATTGACACCTACTCATTTTTCACTAAGTGTTGCCATTAATGCCAAAGGGAGAGATTGTTGGCAAGTGATTCATTTTGGAGAGATATGGGACACTTGAGGGTTGTCATTTATGGCAACACATCTGGTATGGATGATCACTTGGAGTTGTTTACAGTTTTGGAGATACAAATTGTAAAATGACTAAGTACAGTAAATAGAAATACATAGTATTTAGAATTGAATTTGTCCTGCTTGAGTTATTTCCTGCCTAGGATTAGCTTGGTTTGCCTCTTTTGGGGTATGTATGACCTTCAGTTAAGGTCGCTTGAGTTTTGCGGTTGAACGCAGTGAGATAGAGGATTGAATTTGATTTTTTAATAGATTAGATCATTTATTTATTTATATTTTTTAATATGTGATATGCTTTCTTATAATATTATAGTTTTTTATATAAAGACATATATGTCATATAATCTAATTTTATTCTATATCAAAAAATATTTAAACAAAATTGAAACCTTTGTTCATATGAATATATTATTATTTTTGTTTGTCCATAATTTTAATAATGATTTAAATTTTTTATGATTTCATTTAATTGAATTATTTATATAAATTATTTTGAAATCAAACTTAATTCAATCTATTTCGCAAAAGTTACTTAAAAAATAACCTTACCCAATTTCAATTCTAAATATTTACATTTAATAATTTATCGTGCTAATTAACCTTAACATCTCCGCCAACTTAAAAAATTCATTTTATGAACATATAATATAGCAACAAAAGTAGTAATTGAATTATCCCCATAAAAATATTAGAATTAAAAATTTGAACGATTCCTTAGATTATAAATGTGGTGGCGTAAGTAAGACACCATGCAAAAGAAATCTTATAAAGTTGGGTATTGATTTATTGTCTTCAAACTTAATATTTAAATTCAATTTCATTTTAAAAGGATTATTGTAGCATGCAACATGGGGTTGGAAATGATTTATTCAATGGATAGGAAGTGGGCCAACACCCACTTTTTGGAAAGTGGGGAATGTGGTTGTCATAATCACTTTATGAAGTTACACTAACAACACATTCCTTAGAGGTAATTAAGGTTAACTTACATGTTCATATTCATATAGGAATATCTCTATTATATCTTTTATATAGAGAGGGGCCTTCAATTGACACCATCTTCTCTTTTAAGTATCATTCTTGTAATTTCTCACTCATCAATGGAAGACAAGAAATGTGATGTTTCCACCTTTTGTTTCAAAAGCTTTGGAATATGGGGCCAAAGTATTGGAAGTTTGTTTAGTGATTTCATTTTAAAAAATCTTAGGTTGGTTTCTTTGTTTGTTTGTTGTTTGTTGGTGTTTTTGTTTTTTTTATTTTTTTTTAAGCTTTATTTTTTTATAAAGTTTAATATTATATTTCGTAAAATGGTAGAAAAAAATTTGATGTTAAAATTTGAGTAGTGTGATAGTTAAGTTGTATTATTGATCTTGTCATTAAGATTCAAATTTTGTTGAGGTGTTATTGTTTAAAATTCATATTGAGGATGAGGTCTCCTATTTGTGATCTCACTGATTCATAGTTTTTCTAATTTTATAATCCACAGGTAACGAATATCTGATACTTGATCGAATATCTGATCCAATATCTATTCCCCGATAAATACATTTTTTTTAATAAAAGTGATGTTCTCATTGACTTACATATTAATATAAATATACATTTTAAATATGAATATATTAATATAAATCATATATTAGTATATTAATATTAATATTAAATATATATATATATATATATATATATATATATATATATATATAATATTTATATTTATAATATATATTAATATATTCATAAATATACTAATATATAATGTATCATAATATATATACAAAATGTAAATGATATTCGATAACTTTGAACAAATCTGATATTTGATAATTCTATACATCAGATATCCATATGTTTTTTATTACATAATTTTTTTTTTGCAGGGACATGTAACCCTTTTTACAAAAGATTCTTATATCAGAGATCCATATGTTCTGTATTATTGGATAACTAATATTGTTGCAATTATCATATATAAGTTATATTCATATATATGATAGATTCTAATATTTGTTATGATTTTTCTTTTTCCATGGCTGCATGTACTGACACCTAAGTTAGAAGCAAAAAGTAAGCACAAATTTTCAAATTTTTGGGCAAATGGAAAATGCATTAATTTTTATATCACCACTTTTTGCTCATCATGATCCTACACATACTATCCTATTCCTCATATTGAAAATCCATCTTCATCTTCCATTTTTCCTGATTAACATTGCATTGAAACATGCATGGTCCCCTATTGATTCAATACAATGAGACATTCATCTTCTGAACATAGCTACTTGTGATTCGTACCTTGCAAGCATATCATCGTTGTTTGTGGAGTCTTAGATTTTAGATATGGAGAATTATTTTGAGGACATTCATCGCATCTATGTTGATAACTTCATTAATGTTATTAACTCATCTTCAACACCCATGGAGCTTTTTCTACATAAATTTATGTAATCCTAGATTGTCACCTTCTATATTGATTGGGCATGTACCTAATTCATTTTTGGCACATTATCCTTCATGGACATAGTGAAATTTGAGATGCTTCAAGAGGTAGATGCCATTTACATTTCAATTCCCAATTCTTCAAGTTTATGGTAATGTTTTCTTATATCTTTAGTGGATTTATTTCTCCCTAAGGGGAGAAATACTGTTTGCAGGCAATGGATCTTGATATGTCTTCAAGTTTCTAAAAAATGCCATCGACACAAGAGCTATTTATTCATCAAAATTTCCTATCCTTACTTTCTCTTTCCTATGGGGGACATCTATTGTAATTGTGTGATAGAAGCATCCCTATGGGGGTCACATTGAGTCCTCCTTTCTTTCTTTCTTTCACTAGTGCACTGTTGAATTTTATTTCTTTTCGAGAGGATTTTTTTCCCATGCACTTTTCTCCTTTTCTACGGTTATGAGATGTTTATATTGGTTGTACTTGGGTACCATGTTAGGCCTTCTAGCCTGGAGCCACCCATGCATTCATGTATCTATACTTTCATTCATCATGCTTTGGGCTTCCCTCTAAGTTGATCTTAAGGGTAGTGTTGGATTGATTAGTATATTACCTGAGTAATTAATTAATTAGGGTCCCTATTATTTTATTACACTTAAGATAAACCTAGGAGTGCTTTGCTATATTTATATTAAGCTAATTAACTTGGCCAATTTGTCTCAAGTCATATTCTTAAAGCACTTGTCATGGTCCTATTTTGATCTTCACCTAGGGTTTTAATCTAGGGTTCCATCTTTATGCTTTTATAAGCATTCATTTTAATCTATCAGGGTTTATGTACAATTAATTCAATTTAGTCATATTCATAATGCTTTCTTCTATCAACCTCTCTCCGAAGGTTGCATGGAATCAATCATGGCTTCTTACCTTAAAATGTTATTGGTGTTTTGGTTGTAGGTGGTTTTTGGGAGCTATGAGGTTAGATATAAACTCGAATAGTACTCATGCTTGATAAAATTCTCTCATAAGTTGAGAAAAGGATAAACTTTTATGGTAAAAAATGATCTACAAAAGAAAGAGTGAGAAGGAATAAATCTCACATGGATAATATATCTCTATTCTTAGTATAATGTGTTGTGAGAATATATGGGATAACTTGGGAATGATGTGAAATAAAATATAGGGACATGCTAGAATCTAATATAAATAGGCATAAATTAATTAGGAACATATCCTAAAATGTGTTATGATGATAGTATAACTTAGGGTGGGATGATGGAGAAAGAAATAGATCATAATGTATTCCAAAACCCTAGTTTGAAATGAAAATGTATCAAACCCCAAGAGATTTGAAAATAGATGAAAAATAGAGTTTTCTTAAAATTGAAAACCCTAATTTTGATGAAAATAAACTAGGCTAGAAGAAAATTAGCTTATATAAGATAATCAAGTCCTCTAAATTGTAATAAAGAATAAATTTTCCTATAGTGTAGTTTGGACAATCTAATAGCATGTATACACATACACACATTTAACTTAGATTAATTTAATAATAATAAATAAGTGCATATATGTGGTGAATTAATACATGCTATAAAGTATGGAAATAAATGCAATGAACAATAGTACATAGATTTGTGACTGAAGAATGAATGCGCTATATACTCGAGCTAAAATATATAAATGCACAAGGATTAGGAACCATATGTTACAATCTATGATTTATCTTAAAATCATAATACTTTATCTACTTTAAATGAGGTAAAGTAGGGATCAATGTTGAGTTCATGATCATGAAAATGTTTTATGTCTCTAATTTTGATCTAGCGATTCGTACATATTTGCTTCTCTTTTCACCTAATTTATTTCTAGTTCTATCATTTTTAAGATTTGAAGATTGGAAATATTTAAGAATAATTTTAGAAGATTTTGGTTAGTGTTGAAGGGGACATGATCTCCTAGGTCAAGCCCCTCAGACTTGAGTAAATGATTGAAGTCAAGATCCATGGATAATAATACAAACAATGCTTGGAAGATGTGACGTTTCTTAGTCGCATTAGATAAATTTAAATACAAGTGCATGATAATATCTCATGCATTTTTGTTTAATTGACCTATAATTTGATAAGGTCAAGTGCAGGTATTCATATTCAGCCCGAGAACCACAAACTTAATTGAGACCAAAACAAGGGCAAATCAAAATGGATAACATGTACATAGAACTATGTTTGTGTAAGTATAATAGACGTATAAATAAAAATAATAAATTAGTACATACATCATATAAATGAAATAAAATATAAATTTGTGAAATATGTATAACAAGTAAATGATATAAAAACCTTAATTTTCTATAAGATATCTATTAATAAATAAATATATTGACATTCTCTTAAAAATAAATATAAAATAAGATAAAATTATCAAAAATATACAAATTTTATTATTTTTATATTTTCATTTTAGGTTTCTCTTTTCCCTCATTATTTCTCTTCTTATGAATGCCTAAAAAAACATTTTCTTTAAGCATTGAATTTAGAAAATAAAAAAATATAATATGATTTTCCATTAACTTGATGCCTCATTTTGAGTTTACTTGTTCTGCAGAGAATTCTTTAAAAAACATTTTCTAGAAGAAAGATATGCAAAAAGCACATTCAATGGTTTCCATGCAATACGTTTTCTCTCCCTTTAAAATTCATGATTAAGAAGAAATCAATGCCACCAACAAAGTTATTTTAAAGGACAACACTAAAATTTAATAAAGTTTTAGTGAACATAAATTGTTTTTGGTCAAATGAACGCAACTTAATAGATTATAATAATGTAGTAGTTTTTAACCATGTTAATTATTAATTTTAATTTTTAAATGTGATTAAATCAGATAGTTTAAGGGATAAGATCAAATTTTATTTTATTTTAATATGTAATATGCTTTCTTATTATATTATTTTGTTTTACATGGTCCTAAGTAAGAAGACCATGCAAAAGAAATCTTATAAAGTTTGATATTGTTTTATTGTCTTCAAACTTAATATTTAAATTCAATTTCATTTTATGTAACATGGGGATGGAAATGATTTATTAGTTAGATTGTAACATGGGTTGGAAATGATTTATTAGTTAGATAGGAAGTGGGCCAACACCCACTTTTTGGAAAGTGAGGAATGTGGTTGTCATAATCACTTTATGAAGTTACACTAACAACATATTCATTGGAGGTAATTAATGTTAACTTACAAGTTCATATTCATATAGAAATATTTCTATTATATAATTTATATAGAGAGGGACCTTCAATTGATACCATCTTCTCTTTTAAGTAGCATTATCTTATAATTTCCCACTCATCAATGTGAGACTAACAACTCTTTTACGTAGCATTATCTTATAATTTCTAACTGATCAATGTGAGACCAACAATGTGATGTTTCCACCTTTTGTTTCAAAAGTTTTGGAATATGGGGCCAAAGTATTGGAACTTTGTTTAGTAATTTCATTTTTTAAAATCTTGGTGTATTAGTACTTTTAATGCTTTTTATAAAGTTTTATATTATATTTTGGAAAATAGTAAAAAAAAATTAATGTTAAAGTTTGAGTAAAGTGATATTTATTTTGTTGATATTGGTGTAGTATGATAGTTAAGTTGTCTTGTTGGTCTTGTCATTAAGGTTCAAATTTTGTTGAGGTGTTATTGTCAAAAAATTATATTGAAGATGAAGTATTCTATTTGTGACCTCATTGAACCATTCCTTTAGATCAAACACGTTTCTCTCTTTTAAAAAATATAGACATTTTATTATTTTGTAAAGTGATAAAATAAATGATAAAAACTATTCCAAGAGTTACAAATATAGTATTAAGATCATTCAAGAACTATATATTTCTAATGATTTATAATTGAGCACCATAAAGTTCACTTAGGAAAACAATTAGCATGCTACTTACAAGAAGAATTACTTTACTCTTACATATAAATATATAATTAAAAAAATATGACAATGCATAAAGAACTTAAATTTAATATGGAGAAATTTAAAGAAAAGATAAAATTAATTTATATATAATTTTAGTTCCATAGTCCTTTTCTTATGTTTTGGGGCATCTTGGTTAGATTGTCTTAATTACAATGACTAATTTATGGTTGATATATTCTACAGTGAATGAATCTAGTTCAATGATATTATGATATTCTGATTCCTTGATTCATTTTCTGTCACACAAAATTCCATTTGTAGGTTGAGAATTAAATCAAGTCATTTTAATAGTTATAGTTATGAAACTTCAACTTTTGAAATCTTGAATTTAAATTTGAGTATTGTTAGGCCTTATAATTTGTTTGTTTCTACAACTCTGTTGTAGGCCTTGATTTTCTATAGCTTCATTATATTTATTTATGTAATTTTTTCACTTATCCAATTAAAAAGTTTATTTTTAGTCATTTTACTATATGTTGCAAGCTAATTTAATGCACGCGTTGGTTGATTTGAGCTCTCTATTTTATTTAAGGATTCTTTTAATTCATTGATTCAAAAATCATCTAGGAGCATGTTAGGATCATAAAAAATAATAAATACTATTATTCATATAGTTTTTTTCAATTCTTACATTAGTTTCAAACCATCCTAACTTTGTTTTATGCTTGGTTTATTTATCTTCAATATTGCTCTCAAAGCTATACAAATGGTTCATTTAGAGGTTTGAATAAGGAGAATTCAACCCTTACAATTCAATAGGTTCCTCAAATTTATTTGTAAACATTGCAATTGTCTACAATAGTTTAAATATGATAAATATGAAAGGTGAGGAAATTTTATCGCTTCACATTCAATTTGTTTCACACTTGACATTCTATTATTTTATATCCATCAATTTTAATTCAAGTCTATCTATATTTTATATCTATACTCAGAAACTCTAGGTATGCACTTGAGTAGGTGAGCTTCCATAAAAACAACCATTTTGTAAAATCTAAGATCCTTAGATCAAAAAGCACTAAAATTTCAACACCTTGGTTAATTAACTTTTGATATTCATCATAAAAAATCTTTTATTGTCAAATTTTGAGCTAAGTATCAGTGGTGCAAATAAGGTGTCCACCTAAATAATTCACTTAGTAGGTTATATTCACATGTTAAGTTTACCTAGATCTAGGGTATCCTTTTAAAAGTGTTAGCTGAACATTATTAGATATTATCTTATCTTATGTCATTTAATTTTTGTCTCCTAGGGAGTTTAATATAATTCTTTTGTCTCATGTAATCTGATTAAGAATCATGTCCATATATTATCTAATCTTATCTATAAACTTTCTCATGTAAGCAAGACCCTATGGGTATGTACTATCAGTGATCCATTGTTGATCACTGTATATTCAATTTTCATCCATATTCAAGAAAGAAAGTCTTAGTTGGACATTATTAAATATTATGTTATCTTATGCCATTTACTTTTTGTCTTGTAAGACATTTTATATATATATA
>MU223517.1:737596-781914 GCA_018584345.1 Thuja plicata | reverse complement strand
AGTGTTTATATAGAGATTTCAATATAGGTCTCCTAGGGAAATGCAATGGATCCAAATTCAAATTTCACCTCAAATCATGGTCCAATCACATTTTCCAACTAAGGAGAAAACATATTAATTCAAATATTAGAGAAAACACTTTTGTATCTGAACCCGGGGACCTATTTCAAGTTTCAGACCCTAATAAGCTCCAGATCTGGAAATGGGAACCAACACCTGTCAAGGGACAGGGTCAACCTCAGTCCTATCCTAGGACAAGGTTGACCTTGGTCCTGACCTAGGATAGGGTTGACCTCAGCCCTATCCTAGGATAGGGTTGACCTTGGCCCTGTCCTAAGTTTTCAGGCAGGTCAGTAGGATGTGTCAGAAAGGCTCCCTGGTCATTCGGGGACCTAGGAAGGTGGGGGAATGAGTTAGAATATTAAGAAGGCATAAAAGGCCTAGAGAGAGAGTAATATGAGGCCTAAGAGGACCAATACATAGGTCCTACCTATAAAGAAGAGCCATGGAGAGGAAAAATCTAGGAGGATCCGTAAGATCCTAACCCTAATTTCACCTAAACATGTAAAAATGCAAATCTATTATGCAAACATACTAAATGAGGGTGCTAAACTCATCCAAATGGAAGTGCTTCCATTTTAAGATGATAAATTTATCCCCCACTTTAGCTTATATATGATACTACGTGAATATGCAACCTAAAGTAAGAAATCATCATAAAGTATAAAAAGGATATAGGCAAGTCCTCAATGTGAAGATCCTGCAAGAAACCATTAGTAACCGCAACCTACAACACGCAAGGTTAATGAAAATACAAAGAACACCTAGATCTTACTATTATTATCTTGAGAACTATATAGAGCCCCTTATGCCCCCCCTTGGTTTGGCTTACTAATTCATGGAAAGTGAAACAGGGTGATAAGGTGAGTTCTATATACTGAATATGCAAGATGTTGAAAAATTCCTTTCCTAAATTAGTTAGGATTTTCCTAAACCTTCCCAAACTAATTCAAGAGGTTAGGTATCTGAATCACAATTCCAAATCTTCTAATGGAACTGAAAATGAAGCTACCAAACTCAAGTTATGATGAAAAGAGTGAATGTCTATCTAAAGGCATATAGAAAGAAAATTTGAGTTTAACCTAAATAATTTGAGATGAAACCCTAGAAAAAACCTAATTTACAGCCTATAAATAGGAGAAAGAGATACTTACCTCCCCATTCTTACCATTTATAGAGTTGGAGCAAGGAGATAGGATGCCAAAGAGAGAGGAGTTTTGAGTGAGCTGTATGGAGGTCCTGCGAGAGTGCCTAGCCGAAAGACAGCCTTTGCCCGAGGTAAGTGCCTATTTTTAGTATTGTTGATTGAAATTTTAATGTTTTTATAGGGAAGGTCGACCCTGACCCAAGAAGGTCATCCCTGACCCAGTATGGTCGACCATGACCCTTTAAGGTCGACCCTTTCTGGGAAGGTTCTGTCCTTGTTGGGGAGTAGGTTGACCCTGACCCATAAAGGTCGACCCTGACCCCTAAATGTCGACCCTAACCCATAAAGGTCGACCCTATCCTAATAAGGTTGACCCTATCCAGGTCAGGTAGATTTTTAAGTTAGCTAATTTAGAAGGTCTAATATGGTTCATGTCTGTACTCACAGGATCTAGTCTATCTACGAGAGCATCCCTTTGGAGGGATACACTTATCTGTCAGAAGGAGTGTCTCCAAGCTATAGCCAGAGGAGATTCAATTATTGAGAGATGTGGGACTGCATTGGTTGGTAGATCTACCATAGCTGATGCTTCATTGGTCGATGATATCGGCCATGATAGAGAGATGGGACGAGGATACATGCTCGTTTCATCTTCCATCAGGCGAGATCACCATCACCTTGGAGAATGTGTATAGGATCCTATGGCTTCCAGTCTGAGGTGAGCCTATCAGACTGAGAGGACCATGAGATTCATCTAAGATTTTTAAAGATATGGAGTACTATTTGGGACTTGTAGCATAGATGAGGACCCGATTAGATCAGATATCATTGGCAGCCATACTAGTAGACCCGACACCCTTGGTACGGAGGGTGATGCTTTGTATTATTTCCTTGGTTGTAGTGCCCAACACAAAGGGTATATTTTTTCTAGCACCATTCACACATCTCATACATAGGATGGAGAGTGACAGAGTCATTGTCTCATGGGGCCACAACATGTTGGCTCATCTTTATCATGAGTTGAGCCAGTTAGTGAGATTTCAGTGGGAGAGTCTTACAGTGTGCACGTTACTATAGGTGTGGATGTTTGAGAACTATGCATGCACATTACCATAGGGTACTCCTATGATGATAGATGTGATCATACCAAGAGCCTATGCCTATCCGCTAGCTGGTGTCTGGCAGCACAGAGATATCCTCTATTGGAGGGTATGATTTGACCGTATACCAGGGACTCATGTGATTTAGAGACCATATTGTTAGATGATGGAGTGGCCCGATACTCGACAGTAGTTGAGACACTCATAGTAGTGCAAGCTACTAGAGGTCCCTACCCAACATGTTGTGATTCCTTATTGTTATGATAGGGTGATGAGGCAGTTTGGTTTGATATAGGGAGTCCCTCATGCAGTACCCTAGTATGCATACCCGGTGAGATACTATCAGAGACCCGATGCTATACGTCAACTGATAGTAGCTGATATCATGGATAGTGATACAGATGAGACAGAGGACATAGAGGTATCCCTTGAGCTATCCTATGCTGGTGTGAGTAGAGATTATATCAAATACTAGAGTTTACAAGGGACCCATCCTATCTTTCCTGATGACTACCCCAGAGGTGATCCAGGTCCAGAGAGGAACCACCAAGGAGAGGACATACCAGTAGGAAAGGAGGAGGATCTGAGAGATGAGGAGGAGCCTCCCCTCAAGGGAGATCCCATGGAGGAGGAGAGAGAAGAGGAGAGAGCAGAGGAGAGGGCAGAAGAGATGCCCCCAGACCATAGTACTGGGACCGGTGTTCATGAAGCCTATGTTACTCCCTTGAGATCACAGTGACCTCCTCAAGCACATACAGAGACACCACCACAAAGGCCTAGACTGAGGGAATGAGGAGAGATAATTAATTCCATGCCCCCACCATTTAGATCCTTTAGTGATGCCCAGGCAGGGGATCCAAGTATGACATAGTTGATTAGAATGTTTTTGAATAAAGATTTTGGATTATAATAGAGATTTAAACAAGTTTTATATTTGAATTTTTTAGGAAGTGTAGCGGAGTGGAGGAGCTTTGTATCTGAGGTTCTAAAGGATACATGCCTATCCTACCGACTGCTAGCTGGTGAGAGATATTCCCTTATAGGATGAAGGGATCCTAAAAGACATGCATATATCTTCCTATGTGTTCAGCGAGAGTTGAGGATGTGCAAGGAAAGAGAAGAGAAAGTGATGGCCGACCTAGAGAGAGCCCGAGAGAAGATCCAGGAGATGAGCATGTCGAGGAGTCACTCATGAACTACCATTCTGAGATCCTCAGCCTCACATCATAAATTTGAGAGAGCTAGGAGCCATTGACCTTCAAAGCATAGGGAGAGAGACTGATAGATATGGCACTTGTGCCACATATGTACCAAACTTTAAAAATTTTATAAAGAAAACTTTGTTTTGAGAGCAATTAGTTCTATGATTGATTACTTTTACTTTCATTCATTCATAAAACTTAATAAAGGAAAGAAGGAAGAAATGTATGAATGCATTCTAATTTACATAGCTTATAAAATAATTATTTTATAAGGAACACATACATACATAAAGAAAGAAAAGATAAATTAGGGATAATATTGTTTGAGATGCATAATATTAATAGGTTCCTTGAGAGGAACACCATTCATATCAGCAATTTTATAAGCAGCTGATGTGAAATCCTCAATTACAACAAAGGGTCCAAGCCAATTTGGACTAAGTTTGCCTTTTCACCTGGTAAAGAATTCACATTTCTTTGGTTATTATATAGGACTAAATCACCTACCGAAAACTTCCGTTCAATCACCTTATGATTATATTGTTTTTGGAGTGATTTATGATAAGCTTTAATGTGTTCCAAAGCATTTATGCATTGTTCATCTAACATTTCTAATTATTGTAATTGTTGTTTCTGGAAAGTATCCTTGTCAATGATCCCATGAAATGAAAAACGTAAAGAAGGTATTTCCAATTCCAAAGGCATGATGGCATTAGTTCCATAAATAAGATTGTAAGGTGAGGTGCCAGTGGCTGTACAGACACTAGTCTGATAAGCCCACAAGGCATAGGTAAGTTGTGTATGCCAATCTTTCATGTGTTTGTTAACTATTTTATTTAATATTTGTTCAATAACCTTATTCAATGCTTCATCTTGACCATTAGATTGAGGATAATGAGTAGAAAATCTATGTTGTATATGATATTTCTCCATGAATTTTGTGACTTCTTTATTCTTAAAAGATGTACCATTATCCGAAACTATCATTGAAGGAATACAAAATCATGCTATAGTATGATTAAGGATGAAATCACAGATAACATCGGTAGTAGTAGAACAAAGAGGAATAGCTTCTACTCATTTAGTAAAGTAATCTGTAGTGGTGAGAATGTACGTATGTCCTTGTGAAGAAGCTAGGGAAATTTTTCCAATAAGGTCAAAACCCTAAATGCTAAAAGGCCACGAAGCAACTTGATTATGAAGCTCGCGAGCAGGAGCATGAATTAAATTACCATGTTGTTGACATTGAGGACATTTCTTGACAAATGTAAACGAATCTTGTTCCATTGTTTGCCAGTAATATCCCATTCTAAGGAGTTTGTTAACCAAAGATTTTCCACCAAAATGTCCCCCACAAGAACCAGAGTGAGCTTCTGCTAAAGCCATAGGTACTTCAGTTTTGTTAAGACATCTTAATAGTAATCCATCATAAGAACACTTGTAAAGGATTTCTCCTAAAATGATATAATGGGCAACAATCTTTCTTATATGATTATGTGTGTTCCTTGTTGCTGATTCTGGAAAAGTATTATCTTTCAGAAAATGAAAAATATGTGAATACCATTCTTCGGAATGCAAATTACAACAATTAACAGTAGTCTTATCAGAAATTGCAGGGAGTTTAAGAGTGTGTATAGTAAATTTAAAGTCTTCATCATTATTTTCAAGACAAACCAAGGAAGCCGCGCTTGCCATGGCGTCTGCGTGTCAATTATCCTTTCTAGGAAAAGTTTGTATGGTGTAAGAAGAGAATTGTGAAAGAATATCTAGAGCTAATTCTTGATATTGTGCCATTTTATCATTCTTAGTTTGATAACCTCCCTTGATTTGTTCTACAATCAATTGCGAATCTCCATATATTTCTAGGTTTTGGATGTGAAGAGATGAAGCTTCTTGTAGACCAGCTATAAGAGCTTCATACTCTGCAATGTTGTTGGTACAAGGAAAAGTTAATTTATATGATAGAGGAATGGGTTTCTTTGTAGGAGGGATCAAGATGATTCCCACCCCATAACCTGTCTTGCAACTAGAGCCATCAAAATATAACTCCCAAGTATCATCTTGTTTGATCGCAAATATATTCTCATCGGGGAATTCTACTGAGGTAATAGTTGTATTAGTATGAGGACAAGGAGCTTCAGATAAATAATCAGTTAAAGCTTGTCCTTCAATTTATTTTTGAAGAATGAAATTGAGATCAAATTTCATGAGAAACATTACCCATTTTGTTAATCGACCGGAAAGATCTATTTTTGAGAAAAGATGTTTTAGGGGATCGAATTTAACAATCACATTGACTTCAACATTGAGCAAGTAATGCCAGAGTTTCTAACAAGCATAAACTAAAGCCAAGCATTGTCGCTCTAGTTGAGTATATTGTGTTTCATAATCTAACAAGGTCTAACTAATATAGTATATTGGTCATTCCTTTCCATCATTATCATGTTGAGATAAAAATGCACTCATTGCATTGGAAGTGGCAGAAGTATATAGATAAAAGGGTTTATTGAATTGAGTAGGTTGTAAGATAGGAGGATTAGCAAGATATTCTTTGAATTGTTTGAAAGATCTTTTGCATTCCTGATTCCAAGAAAAGATAGTATCTTTTTTAAGTAAAGAAGTGAAAGGAAYAGTCCTATCGGCTAAGTTAGAAACAAAGYRAYRAATGGATTGTATTTTACCTTGTAAACTRYGCAATTGAGAAATATTCTTWGGAGRAGRCATGTTAACAATAGCATCAATCTTTTCARTATCAACTTCTATGCCTCRTTTAGAGATAATAAATCCTAGTAACTTGCCCAAATCAACTCCAAAAGCACATTTCTTAGGATTTAACCTCATATTGTAACTCCTTATTCTATCAAATATTTGTCTTAAAATAAACACATGATCCTCTCCATGTATAGATTTCACCAAGATATCATCTACATAATCTTCCAAAATCTTATGAATGTAATCATGAAAAATCAAAGTCATGGCACGTTGATAAGTAGCTCCTGAATTTCTTAATCCAAAAGGCATCATAACCCAACAGAATGTTCCCCAAGGTGTCATAAATTTTGTCTTAAGTTGATCCTCAATAGGAATGAAGATTTGATTATAACCTGAAAATCCATCCATAAAAGATAACAACGCATGTCCTGCTGTGGAATCCACAATCATGTCAATATTAGGTAGTGGGAAGTCGTCTTTTAAAGATGCTTGGTTTAAATAACGAAAATTAATGTACATTCTTATTTTATTTTCACCCTTAGAAACAGCCACAATGTTGGAAATCAAGTCAGAATATTCGATAGAGTGAATGAATCCAGCACCTAATAATTTTTGAATTTTAGTTTTAACAAGTAAAGTGATGTCGGGATTCATCTTACGAATCTTTTGTTTTACCGGTTTAGCATTGGGTTTAAGGAAAATATTATGAGTGAAAATCTTGGGATCTATACCAGGCATGTCTGAATATGTCCAAGAAAAGATATCCTTATATTCAAGCGAAAGAGAAACCAATTGATCACGTTCATCTTGATACAAACATTTCCCAATTTTGATTGTTTTTCACCATCATTCTCATCCATTTGAACATCAATAGTCTCAGTTATTAATAGATTTATTTGTATGGCAGAATCTATTGGTAGAGGGGAGATATCTAATTCATGATGTTCTCCAAAATAGGCTTCATTGTTGAGACAATAAAATTTCCTTCGTTTATGATGAAATGTAGGTAGATCTTGATAAGCCCCTAAAAAATCAGCGAGGGCTTCATCCTCAGGAAAGATATCCAACCTAGGTTTTTGATCCATGTCTAGGAGAAATGAATTAACCAATTTCAAATTTCCACCACAAATATGATTAACATTAAGAGGAAAAACTGAGGGTTGCCTATAAGGATTGCATCCTAATCCATAGGTATAATCGCAACCATCATTATCCAGGGGTACTTGTATACCTTGTTCATACTTACCACAACCTTTCCCACTAAATCCTGATTTCTTGAGTAAGTGATAACCAAAACCATACCTGTCGTCCATATTGGATTGAGTTAAAGGAGTGGCATATGTCACAATGTCATGACAATCTAGCTTTATTGTCTTAATTGTTTCATTATGAGAAGCAACAATAAAGTTACTTTTTAACTCCGCAGAAAGTGGAGAAGGAATAAAGACTTGTTTTTCAAACTTAGTTTGTTTTTTCATAAACTCCAAATCTGACACCTTATATTCTCCTATAAAACTAGGATTGAAATCCAATGTTCCCCAATCATCTTTTGTCAAGGAAGAGGATAGAATCTCATCTTGTTTAACCTCAAGGGGTTGCTCAAGTTGTTTTATTGGTTGAATAGGTTCAGGAACCTTAGCATATTCTGCATTTAGGCAAGGGTTTGGTGCATCATCCGCATGTAGTGTATACATCAGATTGTTATAAATGAACCTAACCTTGCGATGAAGAGTAGAAGGAACCACATGCATAGTATGTAACCAAGGTCTTCCTAATAGAAGGTTATAATTGAGTGGTCTAGGCATAACATGGATAGGAGTGTAAAGAATCACAAGACCAACTTTAATAGGTAATGTAATGATACCCAAGGTTTTCTTTGTAATATTGTCAAATCCAGGAATAGGGATGTTATCTGGTTGAATAGTTGTAAGATCGGCTTTAATTTCCTTAAGCATATCCATGCTACAAACATTAAGCCTAGATCCATTATCAATCAATGTTCTATGAATGATACTCTAATTAATAGAGACAGCAACCATAAGAGCATCATATTCATTCTGCACCTCAACAATAGGTAAATCATCATCGGAAAACACAATAGGAGGTACAGAAGGCATAGTATGCATGCACTCCAGAAATGAATTAATATTATCTTGGTTAGGAGGCATAGCAAGAAGAGTAGATAAAGATTTTTGCAATGCCTCATGATATGTAGGAGAATTTTGAATTAATTCCCATAAAGAGATCTTAGCCGGAGTAACACGTAACTGTTCCACTAAGTCATATTCCTTAAAGGAAGAAGGTAACCTAGGTGCTGGAGGAAGCACAGGTTGAGAAGGAGGTAAAGTTTTTGGGACAGTAGGTTGAGGATTATTTTGTGTGCGGTAAGCATGAGAAACAGAATCTGTGTTATCAAAGAAATCCAAAGGGTCTCTAGGTTTACCCTTAATAATCATTGGAGGACACCCTTTTACTCTCATCAAAGGTTCAGGAAAGAGTGTCTTATGTTTTTCAATGTTGCAAATAGAGGAATATGAAGGTAACCATGCATATATCCTATGGTAAAGGTCAATTGAAGAAGTTGTGGAGGAGGATGAAATAGGATTAGGATCCATGGGGATCTCATTCGAACCATTTGCATACTCACTTCCATGTACCTCATTAGGGGATCGATCATTTTGTACCACAAAATCCTCATCAAAGTATTCAAAACAAAAATCATACATGTTGAACACAAGGAAGTACTACAAGCATGAAAAATATAAATGTTTTTGTATTTTTTTAAAGGTAATTTTATAATTTTTATATATTTTTGTGAAATACAAATGCAAAAAAAGAAATCTATTTCTATGTTCATGCAAGATCTAATATGAAATGTAAATCTAACACCAAAAAGAAAGAGTTGTCTATCACGGGTTCACCAAAATGTAAGGTCTAAATTTGGAGGCAGTTTTGATGCCCTAGATCTCCTCAATAAGATTTGTATAATGGAGGGGAATCCTATGTCCAAATTCAGGATATTACATTTAATTATATTGACCAAAAGGATGGAAAAGAGCATGTAAAGAATGATGTAATAAAATGCCTACCTCATGACATAGAAGATCTGGAAAAACTCATTTTCTGAGTTCTGTAGACTATTTCTGGAGATGCTGAGAGTTGATACTGAACCAAAACACAGAGACAAACAAAAACCATGAATATTTTTCCATTCCAATGTCATCTTATGAAAAAGGTCGACCCTATACCACTTTTGCCAACTCGACCTGCTCAACTCTGAAAGTGTCCCTATTTGCACAGTCTGAAAGAAATCCAAAAAGGGTATCTAGATCTAGCCTTGGATCCTCTGTCTTGCATCTACAAATATCTGAAAAGGGGTTTTGGGGTGGCTATATAGGGTTTTTCCTTAGTCAAACCCCCATTTTTGTGGTTTCCACCTCCATGAATAGCCAAATATATATAATGTATATTGTGTGTGTGTTTCTCTTTGGAAAGAGTCTTTTGAACATGCAATACCAAGATCTAATCTTCTAGATTAACAATCCTAACATAACATGGAAATGAGAAAGAAATGCATAGATTTGAATATGATAAAGAAATCATACCAAGCCCCTAAGGTTAAAGTATTCCTATCAAATCAAAATCCATAATTGCTACCCCATGATAATGTCCTTTGAATGCTTGAATGTTGAAGATGGTAGATCTAAAGAGAAAGCCTTCTTGCTTCAATGGAGATCTACAATAAATTGTCTTTGAAGAATGCTTTGATTGAAGATGATGGTATGTCCTCTTATCTTGTCCTTCTATATCATCCTCTTACTTGCTTTCCCCATCATTCCATCATGTAATCTCCTGATTTCGTTTCATGATCAAATGAAGGCAAAAGAGAGTGGTTATATAGAGATTTCAATATAGGTCTCCTAGGGCAATGTGATGGATCCAAATTCAAATTTCACCTTGAATCATTGTCCAATAATATTTTCCAACTAATGAGAAAACATATTAATTTGAATATCAGAGAAAACACTTTTGCATTCGAACCCGGGGGCCTATTTCAAGTTTCAGACCCCGATAAGCTCCGGATCTGGAAACGGGAACAAACACCTTTCAGGGGACAGGGTCAACCTCAGCCCTATCCTAGGATAGGGTCGACCTCAGCCCTATCCTAGGATAGGGTTAACCTCAGCCCTGTCCTAGGATAGGGTCAACCTCAGCCCTGTCCTAAGTTTTCAGGTAGGTCAGCAAGATGTGTCAGAAAGGCTCCCAAGTCAATCGGGGACCTAGGAAGGTGGGGGAATGAGTCAGAATGTTAAGAAGGCATAAAAGGTCTGGAGAGAGAGTAAGATGAGGCCTAGGAGGACCAATACATAGGTCCTACCTAGAAAGAAGAGCCATGGAGAGGAAAAATCTAGGAGGATCCATCAGATCCTAACCCTAATTTCACCTAAACATGTAAAAATGCAAATCTATTATGCAAACATACTAAATGAGGGTGCTAAACTCATCCAAATGGAAGTTCTTCCATTTTAATATGATACATATACTTTAGAATATAATGATGACTCAATAGCCATGACATATAGCTCTTCCATAACCATCACACATGAGAATGATCTCTCACATAAATAAATAAAATTAACACTCCCTCTTAACAAGTAAAAGATCATTCATATATCTTTCCATCTCTTAATGATGACAAGTATAAGAAGATGTAACCAAAAAAAATGTCAATAACAAAATCTCATCACAGATTTCCTCAACATAATATTGTCATCTAGCATGACATTCAACATGGCTACTCCTAGAGGGTGAAATAACATAAAGATAAGTCATGTATTTTCTCACATGACATCCATCATGTCTACTCCTAGAGGGTAGATCCACCATAGCTACTCTCGGAGGGTAGAACAAGGGATTTCACCTCAAACTTCTTTAACAAAGAAGAATTCATTAACAAGGGATTGCACCTCAAACTTCTACCTCATGGAGAAGAACTCATTAACAAGGGATTGCACCTATAAATTATTCCTCATAGAGAAGAACTCATTAACAAGGGATTTCACCTCAAACTTCTCCCTCACAAAGAAGAACTCATTAACAAGGGATTTTACCTCAAATTTCTCCCTCTCGAAGAAAGATTCATTAAAGCACATAAAGATCATCTGAATGATGAGACTCCCTCTTAGTTGAGAGTCCTTCTCGAAAGGGGTATCATAATCATAGATTGAATATCACAATAAATTAATTGAATCCAATGATTGACCAAGAAAGGATATTTCATACTCCCCCTTTTCCACACAAGCTCTCTCTGAATATCATTTCTTCATCTTCGAAGAATCTAATCATAATGACAACATGTATAGGATCTTCCTCTTTAATGAAGTTAAGTGTCACCAATTCAGTCCCATGGTTGCAAGAAGCATCCCCATGTTCATTTCTATAGCCTTATTGATAATCCTAAAGGATAATATATTTTTTCATTATTATACAAAAGAAAAAAAATTTGAACCATCGGTAATATGATCACTGAAATACAGGTTTATAGTGCAACCCGACACAACAGCAAACAAAGATCACCAAAAATGTTAAAGTGCAAGTGAACACCAAAACTAGTTTTCACCGAAAGACAGGTTACAATGTAAACCGAAAATAAAACCTACAGAGTAACCCAATAGAGAAGCTCACAGAGTAAACCAATAGACAGTCTACAAAGCAACCTGAGAAGAAGAATGTCTATAGAGACATCACCGAGGAAAGACTACAGAGAAACCCGAGCACCAGTCTAACGAGAGACAATTATTATTTTGAGAAATGTGGATCTAAGTTACACATTAGATAAAAAAATTTAGTTTTATAATTAGCTTTAATGGTTTTCTTTAAAACCATTTCTTGAGGGACAAGTAAAGCACATGTAATTGTTATAATTAGTCTAACTGGTTGTAAACATGCAAACTAGGAGATCAAGGTCAAGTTGTAAACCTTTGATCATAGAGTTTTCATTGTAAAGCGTGAAACCTAGAAAGGTCAATACATTGTATAAATAGATGTAGAATTCAATTAGACAATGATTATTATAGCCACAACAGACATCTATGGATCAGACATAGAGTTTTATGCAGAAGGATGAAAAAAGATGAAATCAGTTATGAAGAACGAGATTCAAGGCTACTGAGAAGAATAGAGGTATAAATCTATCACTATAGGTGATACACATACATTGTGAACTTAAAGGATCTATATTCAGAAATTTAGAATTGCACACTATCAGGTCAACAAGTATTTTTGACTGCAGTCTAACAAGTGTAGCAAATTAAAGAAATCCTTTAAGAAGGTGGATTTAACAATCCTTATGTAAATCTCTTAACCGAGTGCACACTTAATAGTATTTCTAAATCTCTTATTCAAGTAGACCTAACCAGTCTAAAATGTTACTCCTAACAGGGTAAGATCATCAGAAGTGATCAAACTTGTAGCCTTAACCGACACCTTCCATTCTACAGATAATGAATCTTTGTGGGTTTCATCCCCACCGTAGTTTATGCCTTCTAACAGGGGTTTTCTACATTGCTAATTCTTGTTTCATGTGTAATTAAATTTCATGAATTCTTCTATAAATATTTACATGAAATTAAGTTTATGTTTTGATATTACATGCATAAGATAAGAAAAGCATCTATGGTCGTAATGGAAGGAATTGATTAATAAAGGATTAAAGGTTAATTGATAAAAAGTTTTAAGGGTACTGAGTCACCTCTCCCCTCTTAGTACACACCATTCCATTATTCCAATAATTGGTATAAGAGCTAGATTTCTTATTTGGAAAAGTATAAATCACTTGAGAGAAAAGATCATACAATGGAAAGGTATAATCTAGATAAGAATAACTAGAATCATAAGTTATAGATACAGATCTATGAGAAATACAAAGAAGAAAGAATAAAGATGAGAGAACTACTGGATGAAAGAAAATTTATGGCATCTTGCTGCAATGAAACAAACTATCATGAAGAAAAGATACCCAATTAGTTTGAGTCATTAGGATCTACATCTAGCAATGCATCAAACACATCTAAAGGAAGCATTACAAGTGTGAATGAAATTAAACAAAATCTGATAGAGAAAGTAAAGGTACTGCAAATAAGTCAAGAGACATAGATGGTAATGATGATTGATGTTATGAATAATTCTAGATAAGCTGAACAAAAAGAACATTGGCTATTGATGACAGGAGGAAGATCACTAAAAAGCTACAAGAAAGAGAGACTGAAATACAGAGACTTACTGAACATCATCATGAGATCACCAATCAAATATTTCTTATGAGTCATGAGGCAAGCCAAGTAAATATAGAGCTCAATGGGAAATTAGAAGCTATTAGTGAGCTAAGAGAAGAAAATGAGAGACTAAAGCATGAAGCAAGGATTCAGAAAAAAAACAATGATATGATCAAGAAAGCTGAAGAAAGTACAAAAAGAATGGATGATTTTCTGGATGGACAAAGAAGACTCAACAAAAATACCGGTCTATGGTATACAAAGCATGGAGAATCATCTAACCAAGCTGATGATAAAGATATCTACACAAATTTAAGACCAAGGAAGCAGTCATGCAATCATTGTTGAAAACCAAGCCACACATCAAATGTTTGCAGGAGCAAAGCTAAAGGTATTCCCAAATCCAGATCTACATTCATAGGTAAATGTTATAACCGTAAAAAGCATGGACACAAA
Organism: Thuja plicata; assembly: GCA_018584345.1. Taxonomy (NCBI): domain Eukaryota; kingdom Viridiplantae; phylum Streptophyta; class Pinopsida; order Cupressales; family Cupressaceae; genus Thuja; species Thuja plicata. The sequence goes on along the minus strand of MU223517.1, from coordinate 767,963 downwards.
GCACATGAATGTAGATCTAAGGTGAAACAACCAAATAAGGAATCCTACATGGAAAAATATTGTTCCACTTGAAAAATGCATGGGCACACATCTCTTGAATGCAGGAAGAACAAAAAGAAAGCATGGAAGCCAAAAGAACAAGATAATTCTTATCAACCGAGAAGAGTTGGTAACTCATATATGACTAGCCCTATGACAGTGTAAGCATGCCATTCTGGAGTTAGTCCATCTTCTAGACTTTCTTGTCCATTTCCTAAGGTAGTTTGCAGCCATGTGACCATATCTAAGCAAGGACAACAGAGACTAAGTGATAGAGACAAGCACTTTGGCTAATGGAAATGCCCTTGAAGACATCAGGAAGATGAGAAACAAAATGTGGAGGAAAGCTAAAAACACTGATGATGATGGACCAAGCAATACAATTGGTGACAACTTATCTAATGAGTCTGGTGATATCACCACACCCACCTAAGAAGAATAAGTAAGTATGGAACTGCACTATACAAAGCTATATTTTACATCAATTCCTATTTTCATTGATAATATGCTAAACTAGCATGAGTAAAGATGCAATATGGTATTACTTGTTATGAATTTGTGAATCCAATATCATCTATCAATACACACCAAGAATCGTCGGTGTACATATAAAAGTTAAGTTCTTAATGTAAACCAAGCATTGGTGGTAATCATGTAAAAATACAATGAAGTCTTTGCTACATACCGAGTGCCATCAGTGAACATATGAAAATTACAACCAAGTTGACACTTACCCTAAGCATTGTATTCTCACCAAGGATAAAGTTGGTATGTTCCCCGAGAAACTCTGTCTTCAACCACTGAGAAGTAGGTAAAGAATTTAATGCACAACTTAGGGCATCGTCTATAAAAGGTCAACAAAAAGTCCATTCTTTCACAATGTGATTAAGACCAAAGAGTAGAGAAAAGACCAATGACTAGATTGTAGAGTGACTCACAAGCACATTCATGGCTTCTTTGATAGATTTACAAAAGCTACAACAGATCAATTGAGTAACTAAAGACTCACCGATCTCATAGTTTGTTTATGAAAAAAGCCCTAAATTTAAGAATTATGGAAACCACTTCACAATTTTCAAAAATCAAGAATGCAAAGGATAAAAAGGATAATCTAATAAAGAACTCTACATGTGAACAATCTAAGTACAAATTCATCCCTGAGGTTAGTTTACAACCCGATGACCCTGGTGCATTCTCAAGCACACCACCTAGGGTTTTACTAGTCAAGGATGTCCGAGCCTATATCCACTGTAAGGTTGTAGAGATCAGAGATCTCAAGGTTGAGGAAGCTTTCAAGAAGCCTTGCATAGATGGAAACATCAAGGATGAACATAAACACATTGAGGTAAAAGGGTTGACAAATGCCCTAATGTTCCCAAAGGAATTCAAAACCGAGTGGATCCCAATAGTTCTTAGCTGGGAACATGACGCAAAGATGTGGTTGGATGAGCCAAAACTAATCACCAAGGATGTAATACACATAGTAACCAGTTATCCAGTAACTAACAAGGTCAAAGCACTCAAACATCCTCCTCGCCCCGACATAGAAAAGATGACAGGTGCAGTATGGGATGGTAGAGGTTTAAAGGTAAACTCTATCACCGATCCAGAACTAAAGTTTTATGCATGTGCACTAGGATACAAGGTATTCCGAGCCACCTGGTTAAATAGCATAGCATGCGGAGCAGTTGACACCGCCCATAAGATTGTGAAGAAGGGATTATTGTTAGACACCTAGATTTGCACCCTTCACCCAAGCTCTCGTAGTCTTGGTAATCTAGTGTAACATGGGAATCATCTCAAGGTTGTGGGACCTTTTGCTAACCAAGATGAGACCTCCAGATTCTAGGCCGGTTCCTCTTGATATGTCACCCAAATTTTCTTCTTAATAGGAAAGTAAATTCTTGAGGCAAAAGTGATAGAAGGAATGCATGAAAGGGAAATGATTGAAAGAAAATTATCCTACTAGGTGATACACCGAAGGTGACCTCAATCACAATACATTGACTAATCTCAGCATGAAAAACTTGGAACTGAAAGAACACAACTTCCTAGATAGGTTTGCATAAGTATTTCATAGAGAGGCCTGAGACAAACAAAGGCTATTCAGGGAAAGAAGTGATTTCACAAACAATAGCGTATTTACTATAAATAGACATGGACTATGACCTGCAAACAGACATCCAATTTGGAAATTTGGCACAGGAATGAGACAAAATGATAGGGGACTGTTGAATATCCACAAACTCACATAAATAAAATCATCCACAGTAGTACACACTATTGCAAAAGAAAGAGGGCTCAAAGACTCCAATGTTTCACTAGAAATCACTCAATATATTCTAATTTAGTAAGATAGATTCAGACAAGGAAGCCCAGGGACAGAAAAGATGTCACAAAAAGCCTCTGCAATATCTAAAAATAAATAAAAGATTACAAACTAAAGAAAATCAGAGGACAAAAACAATTCCACAGATAATTTCCAAGTCAGGAAAACTCTTCTAGCTCTAAAGCTCTCAAAATTGATAAATATACTCCCTAGCACGTGTTATGCCCTACATACATGTCCCTACATTTTGTGTGAAAAATTTTGGGTCCCCCCCTTTGTTTTTTTTTTTTTTCTTTTGGCTCTTGCCTTGTTTTCTTTGCCCTTGTTTCTTTTTTTTTCTTCTCCGGGCTTTTGTTTCTGAAGGGTTTGTTTTGTTTTCTCTTTTGCCTCTCATGTCTCTAGGACCCAGTCCCAGAGTGGGTGGTTTTCATTCTAGAAGATGGATTCTGGACTCCGAGATTCTTTACCACGATGTCTCCTTCTCATAAGAAGACATGGTTGTTTGGAATCCCCAAGCCTAGAGTCTAGAGGTTCAGCTATTTTGAAGTTTGCAAAGAGAAGGTAACTTGCTTTTTACCTCAGGTATAAATAAAATTTACATGTCATTTTCATGGTTACTGCGATTAAAAACACTTAGAGTTTTCAGAGTGATTCACAGGCGATTTGAGTGTGAATTAAGTGCAAGTTCCTTTGAGCTTAGTGGGTAATGACGAATCGATCTTTGGTAGCTGTTCTTGGCATTGGAGGTCAAAGCTATTGCACAGCAGTCTCAGTGCTTCTTCCCTTTGTTGTTATTCAAATTCTAGGTTAGTGTTTCTGGTTCTTTCCTTTATTTTTTTATTTTGTTCTGTGTTGGTTTGTTGTGTTTTTTTTGTTTTCTCTTGTTTTAGATTTTATTTCATTTCTATTTGTGTTTTCTGTCATTTGGTCTACCACCTGTTGGTGGGTTGGCTCTGACAGAGGGTTTTCTACCCTCTGTGCAAGTGTAAGATAATGTATATGTCTATACATTTCATCTTTGTTTTAGGTTAGCTACTCTACATTTTGTTTTTGGTGTATATTGATGTATATGGTGTATATTTTTTATAATCTTATGAATATACACTTCGCCCCTTATCCCTCCTATACATCTTGTGTATATTTTGTACATATGTGCTATGTATATCCCTTAGAGTTTGCAATTTCTTTATGCTCTATCATGAATTTCAACCCGATGGGATAGAGCTCAACGAGACAAGGTCACCACAGCTCGAACTCGACACCTTGATGGTTAAAACCATGGTGGATTTCTCTCTCCTCTATCTCATCACATTAATGGCAAGATTAATTTCCCATGTGTAGCATTTAAAATGTGTCCAATCTAACATTCAATTTTACCCCATGTCGGCCCACTTGTCCTAATCAATTCCATAACCATCTTTATGCTACCTGCCATTTTCCCACGTGCCAGCACACGTCAACCAGAGTATGGCTTGTTGCCAGTCACTTCAACAACGGCTAGTTTTTCTAGACTCCCGACTCCCAACGGGATCTTGTCTCCTACTTTTTCTCATCACCGTGTCTACATACTCTAAAATGCTTAAGCTATGTTTATTTTTAGATACTCTGGAACTTTTGATATAGGTGCTAACATTTACTTGATAGGTTCAGGCTAGCAGAGAATTTTCCAGAGTCTTAATTCATATTTATGTGTATTGATGGTTTTTTAGTCTTGCATGTTGTTAATAAGATGATTCAAAATATTTGACAAATTTGCACCTCCTGATAGCCCAAAACTACCAACCACCTCTACCTGGGCAGCCGCAAAATTTAAGATGGAAAGAATGTTGGCCAAGTTGCCTCTGACCTCCAAGTATCTGAAAGATGGAGGTGTTGCGGGGTCCAAGATAGACTCCAAAGTTCATGAAATAATAGATCTAGACCCTGGGAGTTGGGCCGAATTATAGGGTCTGATACAAACCACTTACAGGTTAAAGGAACACGGGGATAAAATTGCCACTTGCCTAGATTCCTTCGACATAATCATGGTCATGAACTTTCCATGCACATTACAATCACCCAAGCTTATCCGAAAGCTGGTGGCATTATACAATGTGGCCACTCATTCAATTTTACTTCCAAATCCCCAGCCGCTGCAATATCCTGCCACCATTGTCACATTGGATGCCCCAACCTTTTTTTCTGGGTTGGGAATTCCATAGTTCAAAGGATCCTCCATCATCACCAGGGCCAACTCACTCAAAGAATTTGGTGAGGCCAAGACCATTTCCCGGCAACACCTCAAAAATCATTGGTTGAAGTCTCTAAAGAGAGACTATAAAAGGATGAAATTGGAAATTCCACGCGGGGATTTCAAGGAGCCCATTCAAACAGGCATAATATTTTTGTGCAATATCTTTGGATGGCCCCACACCCAGGAATTTTCAGCATGGATGTATTATTTCTTATACTGCATAACAACGCACAATAGGACTTTCAACTGGGTGGCAATTAGATCCAATCATGTAGATACACAGATGAAGACCGTCACCCAGAATTCACAATTCTATATGACTTCATATGTGTTGTGGGAATTGGCACAACCAAGGCCATCTTTTTAGGGCCTAGGAATAGTTGGAGAGCTCAAGAACAGCCCGAGATAGGTCACACCTTGGGATCATTATCCCCAGTTGCAGTGGGAGCTCAGCTTCGAGAATTTCTGCCGGGTAAATGAAGCCTTCATTTAGCACAATATTCTTACACTTACCCAAGATTCTACGTACCGCCTCTCACAGGAAGCAATGACATTGATCAATTCTTAAGGCCAATATTTTATTCAATTCCAATGCCATACATACATCAGGGTGAGAGGCTTCAATGAGAAGCCCTACCTCCTTCCCTAGTATTGTGAGGATAGGATTATTCTTTTGGAATTCTGTAGGCAGATGATGGATCTGCACACCCTCTTCATAGTGAAGAAGGTCATCAATGTACCATTCCCCTTCTCTTGTGGAGATTACACATGAAGCCTTGCTGCAGCCTGGGAGGCAGATAATGAGTTAAAAGGATTGGGGCTGGTTGAATTCAACCATGTCTGGAAGAATTATGATCCCCGTGAAAAGATTGTCGTTGCACTACCTAGGGCATCCCCTCTGCATGAGGAAGACATTGAAGACTTCTGGGTGGATTGCCAGGATAGCTTTGATCTTAGGGCCTGACAACATACAAGAATGATCAAAGGGCTCATGGAAGCACTAGACCTTCAGAATTTCTTGAAGGGTTTCAATGATGGTGGACTGCTGGAGGATCCAGCATACAAAGGACAGGGGCTAAACAAATTGGACCTCCCTCCAGTGGATTGGGCCACTCTAGAGGATTTAACAATTGAAGGGTTATGTCACTCCATCATAGAAGCAAGCCACAAGTATTTTTCCTAGGTGTGCCCCAAAAGCACTCACAAGAAAGTAGCGGTCAAGAAGACCATCCCTTCTTCAGCCGGTGCCAGACCTTCTTTGTCTTCCGTGCCCATTGAAGCAAGTGTGAGTAAAGGAAAAGAAAAAGAGGGACTCTTGGTACCCAAGGCATCCCCTTAGATCCCCACACTCCTAATTGAAAAGCTGCATGACCAGATGGAGGCAGAAAATTTGGCCAGCCAACAAATCAACATGCAGGTGGCTGCCAGCCTACCAATCACCCTAATGGCATCTGCTCACTCAACGAGACCCCCTTCATTGGAAGCAATGATGAATAGGTAGACTTTTGCTGAGGCAGAGTCTTCCAACATTTTGGACACCAGAGCTTCTCTAACCATGAGAAAGAAGATAGCTATGATCCCCACACCAAGCGTCGCCCTTGGTATGCCTAAGAAGCCCCTAGTGGATGTAAGTTTAGATTCTCCCAAACTTGAGGATATCTCAGACTCCTCTCTACTGCACGATGATTTTGATGACACATTTTTGGCAGATGAGCTTCTAGAGATTTGGCAGAGCGTTGATACTACAGTGAAGAAAATTGAAGATCAAGATAAAGGAGAAGCCCCTGCAGAAAAGGAAATTCCTGCAGAAGAAGATGCATCCGAATAAGAGGCTCAGGGAGAAACCCAAACAGGGCATGAATAGGAAAGGATATTGGTCTAGGTGACCATAGATTTAACAAGGAAATCTACACTTGAGACACCAATGGAAGGAGAACCCAGACCCCAGGGAACAACCATGCCTCCAACTATTACAGTCCAAGTGCCTTTGGAGACTTTGGGTGACCAAGTGCACCGAAGCACCTTCAGTGAGGTCGTAACAGGCGCTGCCTTGCTAAAATTTGGCCAGCAACCCCACAAACCTCTGGAGGATTTCCCAATGGAGGAGGAGAATGTTGAAGTAGATGAGGCCAGTAAGGCCCAAGAGAAGCAGCAACCAATGGACCAAGAGGTCCCAGGAGAAGAAAATGAAGAGGCTGCTGATACCACCAAGGAAGATGAAGTCCCTGAGAATACAAAGATGGAAACCGAAGGAAAAATTCTAGGTGATTTTGTAGAAGATGCCAGCATGGCAGAAAATACAAAAATTTCCAGAGAACAGGAAGTAAGAAAGGAACCGAAACAAGAGCAGGGAGGAATAAAGGGATTGAAACAAGAACATGAAAAGGAGCCAGAAGAAAATATAAACTTAGGGAATGCGTCACCAGATTTGGAAGTGAATCTTAGTGAGAAAGAATTAGCAACAAGGTCGTGCCAGCCACCCCAATGGCTGGTAAAAACTAAGAAGAGAAAGGCTCTAGCGACACCTATCGATGCTCCTTTGTCAGTGGCCAAAATGATGGCCAAGAATGCCAAAACAAAGAAGCCCAAAAGGGCACGGGTGGTCCACACTCTCCGGACCAAGCCAAAGAGTAGTACATTTGTGTTCAATGTGACTCCCTTGGTAAATACAGATACAATAGCCATGAGGCATGAAGACTACACTATAATAGAGGTCGAGCTCAGGAAAAGAGACAAGCAAGGAGAGCTTGACTTACTAAAAGAGGCTACCAAGGCTATAGAGGCCTGGTATGCAAAATAGGGCTAGAAGTTGCAAGAGGAAAGAGAAATAAATGCCAATCTCCTCATACTTCTGGGAGAACTAAAATGACCTTTGGTCAAAGTCCACCCTGGAACCCCTTCTTCCAGATTGCCGCTTACACAGGGTGACGTCAACTCACTGTGCATGATGAAGAAAAAGGTACAAGCAGTAGACGGGTGGGTAGCCGAGCAAATAACAATGATGAGAGAATTTTTGGTGGTGTCCCTCCTAAACATTTATAGGGTAGATCTCACCCTTAACCCTTCTCAGGTATGGGAGTTAGACTTAGAGAAATATGACAAATGGAAGGCCAGGTTGGAGGAGATCCGCAATATTGGCAAAGAGGTTGCCACAGAATCTGGCATTTTGGGAGAAAAATCATATGATTCCCTCTAGGTCCACTACTCCATATTTTCCCTCAAAATTGAGGTTTGCAAGGAACTGGTTAAGACCTTAAAAGAGAAATTGACAACTGCCCAATATCCCTTGGATTTATTCAAAACATTCGTGGTTAGGGTATCGAAAGTTGATCCCTTCACCACCAGAATGTGTACCCCAGAGGACTATGTCCTCAGTAAGTTTGATGACAGGATGGAATCCCTATATCCATTGGGTAGAGATTTTGATCAAGGTAGGTTGTCTTAGTTATCAAAGACTATGATTCAGTTGCGTGACACCATCAAGATAGTGAAAAAATTCCAGAACGGGGTCAAAGAGGTTGAGGAGGCAATGGAGGTTGTCCGTAGTAGATGGGATAGCATCTGGAGCATAGATGAGGAGACCATCAGCTAAGTGTTAGAATCTTGGGAGAAAATATAAGTCAATAAAGTTCTCTGGAGCTCAGAGAATTTGGCCTGACATCATATTTTGCATTCTTTATTCTTTTGGAATGCAAGTTCCCAGATCCCAGAGTTTTGGATCCCACATTTTTGAATTCTTCATGTGACCTGTGTCTCAAATCCCAATGTCAACCAGTCACTTTCAAGATAGTAATGAAGGTTGTCAGAATGTGGGGAGCTACAACAAGGCACATCAGCTCGACAGTAGGTTTCTGACAGGTGGTCTTCCCAAGGTGCCACTTTAGAGATACACCTGGCACATTGGAGATAGGATGCAGCTTTCCCATTTATGAAGCATGTAGCCTCAATCCCTAGGGGATCAGATTTCTTCTTTCTCCTTCTCAACTCTCTTCTCAAGGCCAATTCTTCCACTCCATCTTTCTTGTCTTATTCTTCTGAAATGTCAGGCCTTTTTGTCTCAAGGCTTTTTGTACTGTGGTGCAGGTAGTACCAACCACTAGATAATGTATTTTATTGTAAAAATGTAAAATAATTTAGGGTTAGGGTTATGTCCAAAGATGTGTATAAATAATAAGTCTAACCTCATTCCAAGGGTCGGTAAAATTGATGATTTTGCAGTCTACAGCTAATAGCAAAGTAGTTTTTCTCATTTCCTAGTTGCAGAGCTCAATGATCCATAGTTTAAAGCTTTCAATAGTTAAATGCTCCCTTGGAGTTATCATTGTACCACGTACCAGTGCTTGCTAGAAGGATGTTAATGAAGAAGAAAGGGTTCTCTCAATGATGTTGTTGGCACTCTGTCTTCTAGGTTGATGATATTTTTATTCTTTATGTTTTTCATGTCCTTTTCTCTAATGCTTAAAGTAGATTAACGACCTCCTTTCTTTGCTACTGATAAAATGTAATATGATGGTTGTATATTTCTTTAGTATTTAGTGTAGTGTGTTGGAGTATTGTTGATGTTTTGAATGTTTAGCATAACTGTAGGTAGATGAAATCTTTCTAACTCTACAAGATCTTTTTAAGTTTATTTGTTAAGTAAAAAGCATGCTTGGAGAAAACCCCACTCACCTAAATCCCTAGAGTTGATGAGTTGAAGATAACCAGCTATCCCCCTCAAAAAATAGTCACATCTCCTAACTGAGCCCCATGCTATCGAGACCCGACTCTCATGTGCTTGGAGGCTCAGGGAATCTTATTTCCCTGGACAACCTTAATAGGTGAATTTGGCTAGTACCTCAGTACCTGGTGACAACTTACACCTGTTGGCATACCTGGTCATAAAGTCCTGTCAATAGAAACTGGCGCTAGAAGGAGGGCATGAACTCATCCCCCTCTCAGGATTCTGATTTTAAACCACCTAAGGGTTCCCCAAGACATATTTTTAGCAGTCAAGCCTTCAATGGGATTGGGTCTTTCTCCCCAACGAGATTTGAAAGATTCCTTATATCAGCCCACAATCCTGAAAGGTTTGTTGAACTCGAGCCCTCTGCTCAAAAGAAATGGACCTCAAAAGTCAAACCAACCATCATTATCTAGGGATCAAGTGTACCACATAATAACCAAGCCCCTCAAACAATCCTTGGGATTAATTCTCAATCTAATAAAAATCCAACTCCCCCAATGACTGCTTATTTTGGAAATACCGGGTCCCTAATGGGAACTTTTCTGGGTGCAGCCAATGATTTACCCCTGCATCCTGAAAAGATTTGTCCCCGATATGGGCACTTAGGCTCACAAACCAAAGAAGAGCATATACATGCATACAAAGATGCCACGAACTAAGACTAGATCTAACATCAAGATGTTGTGACCTAGATGTTTCCTCTGTCCCTAGGATAGAATGAATTGAACTTGTACCTCAATCTTCCTGCCAACTCCATCAACAATTGGCAGGACATGGAAGACACCTTCCTAGCTGCCTTCCGTGTACACGTGGACCTAGATTGGTCCCACAACTAGTTCATTTTTATCAAGAAGGAACCAAATGAACCCCTCACATCATTCAATCACCGGTTCTAATGCGCCCTGAAGCGGTGCATAGGTCCCTTCATCCCATCTGCGGAAGTGACCATACAGACCTATCTCAATGCAATAGATCCCTTTGTTTCCACTCTCCTTTGGAGAACTACCATCTCGAGGACCGGGATACTTTGATGAAAGTTTACAACCTAGCCTTAGAGCTATCCTGTGGCCTCAACAAATACCCAGGCGAGATTGGGTAGAGCACACCATTTAACATGATCCTTGGTGAAACTCCTTATGCTAGGGGATATAACCCCAACCTGGTAGTGGGTGCCCCCATGGTGGCCATGACTCCCCCGCCACCGCCGATTAACCAATAGGCTCAGTACATATACCCATCACAGATTTAGAAAATACTGGGTATGGAATCTTTCCCTTGGAACTAGCCACAACAGACACAACAACCACAGATACAACCATTTAGAGTGCCCTTCTTTTAGTCATCCATGGCTAGAGGACTACTACCCTTGACTCTGACAAATGCTGCTACCTTCCCAGGGAACCAACAACAACAACCATCATATTGTGATGCAAACACTCAGTTGACCACCGAAGTTGAATCCCTCTAGCGAATGTTGTCTACCTTGACTGTAGACATGGGTCAGCTGAAGATAGGGTCTTACACACCTCAAAATTCCAATTCCCAGAGAGGGAATATTTTCTCTGGCCAACAAAACAACAATGTTGTGGGAAGAAATTTCAACAATGGGCCTCGACCCAACTAGTAGTAATGGAACAATAACGCAAACACTGGAGGTCTACCTCTGAACCAAAGTGCTAATTAGAATGGAGCCGGACCATCCCATTTTACACCAGTCACAGAATTCCACCCCATGAAAAATTGGTGTAGATTGCATGACATAGGCTCCCACAATAAGGTAAACTGTGCCACGCTGGAGAAGGTCATCATGATTTCCTATTTGGATAGGCAACAATCGTCTGATCCTACTCCCCTAGAACCTCCTATGCAAGAGCATACTCACAGTGCATTCACCTATGAGACCATCTTCTTTGGATGAACTAGAGAAGATGAAGAAGAATCTAAACTACAAGGATTCTTTGATGAGTCGATTCTGGCCTTTGAGGCCAATGCCTTCACTAACCCACATGCTCCTTACAAAACTCGGAGTCAGGTTGGTAAAGGACCAGTTTACACACCAACACCTCTGAAGGACACTCCTCCCTGAGACAATATAACTAACCAGCCCGTCCCTCTAAAAGGTTATAGCTCTAACCAAGCAAAGGACCTGGCTGAGGGAAGCCACCAATAACCGAGAGAAAGGTTTGACATCACGAAGGTGTTAAAACAAACCACCACTTCCATGACCTTGATGGAGGTTTTGCTAAACTGTCTTGAGCAAAAGAAGTCTCTTCTAAAACTCTTAGGAAATTTAGAAGCTATAAGCCACTCGCCCAAGACTATCTCTTTTGAGGACGCCAATGCGGATGTCTTTCGAGGAAATAATGAAGGTCCTCCATTCCTACTAGGCCTGAACATACAAGGAAAAAACATATACAACTGCCTAATAGATTCTAGAGCTTCGAGCAACATCATGCCCTTATCCATATGCCAGAAGCTCAGATTCTGACCCACCCCATCTAATGGTGCAGTAATACAGTTGGATAAAACTATTGTGAAAATGGTAGGTGAATTGAAGAATGTCTAGATACAACTCATCCAAGACCCCAAAATAGCCAGTATAATTGATATCCAAGTGGTGGACATCCTAGAGACTTATAGGATGTTATTAAGTTAGAATTGGTCTAAGTCCTTGAACAGATACTTTTTGACTGACTTTTTCCACTTATGGCTCCCTTGGGAAGGAGAATCAAACAAGATCTGGGTTGAAATTGAGCCCTGGATGAAGCAGGCCCTTACCAAAGTCAGGAGGGTTAACAAGGTCTTATTCTCTGAGATTTCCCCTGGGGTGTACCAACCCCTTGAAATCTTAATGTTTGATTTCACCCCGAGAGAGGATCCCATAGTTCTGTAGAGAACCCAAGACCTAGAAGAAAAGTTGAGGGTCGATATTAATTATCAGGGTGCCATAGCGACCCCCGCTACACTCTTGTCTGACACTTGGTGCTGGGTACATTATCAGAAACATTTAGAGCTAGAGTGTGAGGCTTATCTTTTTGTCACTACCCAGTACATTGACGCCCTCTGAAACAAAGAGCATGAACATGATTCCCCAGAGCTCAGTATCCCTACTGGAAGCACTTCTTTAGTTCCACTTATTCTGGCATCTCAACCCAAAACCCCTCTATAGATAGACCTCACACACACACCATCAGCATGGGAGGACACTCATAAGTCTCCCAAAAGCAATCCAAAGATTTCTCCATCTCCCCAGCTCCAGATGACAAGTGATGATTTGTGGACCCTTAAGTTCGATGGGTCCTAATCCAAACAAGGTTGTGGAGCTGGAGTAGAATTAATCAACCCGTGAGTGAAGTCCTTCCTTGCATCCTACAAGCTCTAGTTTAACTACACAAACCATGTTATGGAGTATGAGGCCTTAGTCCTTGGACTCCTATTTGCATTAAGGAAGGGAATCACTCACCTCCAGGCCCTGGGTGATTCAGAGTTGATTGTTAAAAAAGTCCAGAGTCAGTACATGTGTAATGATAAGAGGTTGGCTACATACCAAAATCGGGCATGGAACCTTATTGAGGACTTCAAAGCCTTCGACATTTATCTCATTCCCCATTGACGAAATTATGTCCTAGATGCCCTTATTGTTTCTGCCAGCACACTTGAGCCCATGGCCGACTCACGACTCCAAATATTTTCTATTGAGATGGTTCCCATCCCATCCATTCTAGATAATGTCACCCACTTTCAGGTTTTTGAGGATCATCAACATATCTTGGCTTTCATGGCCAATGTTGGCATTTTCAAAGACTATATAGTGTAGGAACAAGATGACGATGACACTAGGTAGGGTGATGAAGATGATGGGATCATGGACCTACCTACTAACACTATCCCAAAGGGGATGGTCACATTTGAACAAATCTTTGACTCAGACCCTGGGGGCCTGGAAAAGATATCATCCTCCTCTGAGGGAGGAAAATTTGAGAAAGTGAACATTAGCCAGCCCGGTGAAGAAAAGATGATAGACATTGGTAGCTCCTGATCCCTTGAGGAGAAGGAGAAGATTCTTTCAGTTCTCTGAGAGTACATAGACATGATCGCATGGGGGTATGAGGATTTGAAAACATACAACACATCCATTATGACTCATACCATCCCACTAAAACTTGATGCTAAGCCTTTCTGGCAAAAGCGATAGCCAATCAACCCACTAATTAAGCCTCTGATTTGTTAAGAGGTGGAAAAACTACTGTCAGCCCACATAATCTTTCCAATCCAGCATACTACGTGGGTTGCCAACTTAGTCCCTATGAGAAATAAGAGTGGTGAAATTATCCTTTGCATGGATTTCCAAAATTTTAATAGAGCCTCCAAGAAAGATAATAACCCTCTCCCCTTGTTAGATGAGGTGTTGTAGATAGTGAACAGATCCCAGATGATGTCTTTCTTGGATGGATACTCTGACTATAACCAAGTCATGGTTAAGTATGAAGATAGAGACAAAATGGCATTCACCACCAAGTGGGGGATGTTTGCATATTGGAAAATTTCCTCTGGCTTGATTAACGCAGGGGCCACATTTCAGAAGGCCATGGACATTGCATTCGAGGGCCTTGTGAACTGGGGCATAATCATTTACATGGATGATTTGACCATCTTTTCCTGGGACAGGTGTGACCATTCTCCCCACCTTGCCCAGATCTGTGAGAGATGTTACCGGTATGGAATATCCCTCGACCCCAAGAAGTGCATATTTGGGGTCACTCAAAGGAAGTTTCTTAGGCATATCATCTCTGAGAAGGGTATATCCATTTACCCAAAGAGAGTTGAAGTGCTGCAAAATTTGCAAATGCCCAACAACAAGAAATAAATGCAATATTTCTTTGGAAAGATCAACTTTTTTTGGTGGTTCATCACTGGATTCGCTGAAATCGTGAAGCCACTCAATGAGATGATGAAGAAAGACACCAAAATTGAGTGGATTTTGGAAGCAAAGCGGGTGTTCACCTAGATTAAATAGATAATAACAAAGGCACTGGTCCTGGCTAGTCTAGACTACTCCCTCCCATTTTACATTTACTCCTTTGCTTCGCCACACTCTGCCATGGTAGTATTGACCCAAAAGGTCAAAGGGGAAGAACGACCAATAGCTTTTATGATTTCCCCCTTCAAGAATGCCAAAGTCTAGTATTCATCATTAGAAAAGTAGGCCTTTGCTCTTGTTTGCACCGTGAAGAAATTCTGACATTACATTCTCTGGAGCAAGGTGCATGCTATAATCCTAGACCAAGCTATAAAATCTCTACTGATGCAGAGTGAATTGGGTGAAATATGGGGGAAATGGATGGCCATCCTCAAAGAATATGACTTAGAAATGAAACCCATGAAGATAGTCCAAGGCTAGGGACTAAGTCAAGTGATGGTAGAAGAGACTCTCCACATAGAATTTCAAACATATACAGTGGAGTCTATCACTCGAGACCCATGGTACACCGATTTGGTGTACCTATTGTTAAATAGTAGATACCTTAAGGGGTTGCCTCCAAACAAACATCGTGCTCTGTGAATGAAAAGTGCCCACTTCATGATAAAAAATTCCATGCTTTATCGTAAGAATTATGAGGGAGTGTACCTTCAGTGCATCAACAAGGACCAAGCTAAAAAAATCATTGAAGAATTTCTTGGGCAGTTTGGGACTAGGCATAGTTCAGCTGATGCCACCTCCCATCAAATCCTTCAGGCCAGATACTATTAGCTCTGCATATTTAAAGATGTCTACACTCACATTTGGAAGTGCCATACTTGCCAAACCTTGGCACATCGAGAGCATAACCCAGCTATGCCCTTACAGGCGGTGTTCGAAGCTAGAACTTTCACCCAATGGGAATTTGACTTTATCAGGGAAATCAACCCCAACTTGTCTGCCAACCACCAATATATCCTAACTAAAACCAATTACTGCATCCAGTGGTTTGAAGCCATACCTTGTAAAACAACATGACAGATGTGGTTATCAAATTCCTGGAAGAAAACATTGTCACGACATTCAGAATGCCCTTCGCTATAGTGTGTGACAATGGTCTGGAATTTTCTTTGGAACAACTACTTGAATGGAATTATGACTAAAATATTACTTTGAATTTCTCCAGCAACTATTACCCCCAGGGCAATGGTGTTGCTGAATCAATAAACAAAAATTTTCTTGACGTGATCAAACACCTGTTAGAACAGAATCCCTGGGAGTGGTACCAAAAGCTGAGATTCACAATCTAGGTGGATCACATTTGAGCTAAGGCCACCCTGTTAACATCCGCATTCCATCTAGTTTATGGCTAGAATCTAGTGTTCCCGATTAACTTACAGATTCTAGTTTTATAATTTATGCGGGAATTCAGCAACCAGGATAATATTATGGAGGTTCTACTCCTAAATTTGGTGCGGATGGAAGAAGAATGCGACATAGCCCTTGAACATTTTGTGTGTCACCAAACAGTGGTAAAATGATGGTTTGACCAAAGAGCCCAATACAAGGCATTTCAAATTTTGAACTTGGTCCTTTTGTGGGATAAAGCCCAGGAAAAGAAAGGAAAGCACACCAAGTTCCAATGGCTCTGGCTCGGACCATACTTTATCTGAGAAATCTATGGGGAAAATACCTATCACCTTAATACCATGACTAGAGAACCTGTCCCATTGCCTATCAATGGACATTTTCTCAAACATTACTTTGAATTAGGCAGGTTTTCTCAGAATTGTATTTGTAAATATTTCTTTCTCGGTGTCCCCGTTTGGGGGTGCCTTGTTAGTAAATAGTTTTGTTGGCCGTCCTCCAGGACTGCCACTGCTCTTTGGTTTTATTTTGGGTTTTTCTTTGTGCTTTTTTTTTATGGGTTTCTAGTGTTTTTCTCCCCTTTTGTAGGCTGGTATGCTTCACATAACATCTAGTCTCCAGGATGGTGCCTTTGGCATGCCGATGAACTTCAAATCTTTTTTTAGCATGGTGGAAATGGTCTGGTCTCCAAAGTTATTTTGTAAGTTTGGTGGTAAATTTTGAGTAGTATTCATCGGATTTACCCTCAGGAGTCCAGTAATCAGTTAAATCAAAATTCTAAAGGAACAAGTAATCGGACACACCGAGGGTAGATCGGTCACACTGGTTGGTTGACCCAAGTTTGAACTTTTAAAGATTCTTTTTGGGTTTGGAGTTTTCCTTCCCCATTAAGAAAATTAAGGTGTGTGGAAGGGTGAAAGAAATACCACCATTGGATTTAGCTAAGCTTAAGATCAAAGGTGAAAGAAGTACCACCCTCTCACCCATAAGAGAATAAAATAACAAAAGGAAAAATGGGACGAGACTCCAGTATCTGGGAGAAATGAGCCAAATTGATGACTTTGGGTTTAATATACTTAGTGTCTCTTCTCTACTTCTCCCAAAGGTCAAGCCAACACACACTTCACAATTGATGAAAGGATCATGGATTGGATCATGTATGGCTATATTTTCTTAGACATTTCACACCTTGCAAGCAAGATGCTTTGAGTAACTATTTATTCTAGTTTTTCTAACTAGAGATTTTGTGGTTCTCAAATGTGCTAAGGAATTTTTCCCAGGTAGTCACCATTTTTTATGCCCTACATACCCGTCCCTACATTTTGTGTGCAAAATGTTGGGTCCCCCCCCCTTTTTTTTTTCTTTTGGCTCTTGCCTTGTTTACTTTGCCCTTGTTTCTTTTTTGTTTTCTTCTCCAGGATTTTCTTTCTAGAGGGTTTGTTTTGTTTTTTCTTTTGCCTTTCGTGTCTCTAGGACCCGGTCTCAGAGTGGGTGGTTTTCTTTCCAGAAGTTGGATTCTAGACTCTAGAATTCTTTTCCATGATGTCTCCTTCTCATAAGAAGAAATGGTTGTTTGGAATCCCCGGACCCAGAGTTCAGAGGTTCACCTATTTTTAAGTTTGCAAAGAGAAGGTAACTTACTTTTTACCTCAGGTATAAATAAAATTTACATGTTATTTTCACGGTTACTGCAATTAAAAATAGTTATATTTTTTGGACTGATTCACAGGCGATTTGAGTGTGAATTAAGTGCAAGTTCCTCTGAGCTTAGTGGGTAACGATGAATCAATATTTGGTAGTTGTTCTTGGCATTGAAGGTCAAAGCTGTTGTAGAGCGGTCTCAGTGCTTCTTCCCTTGATTTTCTACTTTTGTTCCATGTTGGTTTTTTGTGTTTTATTCATTTCTTCTTGTTTTGGTTTTTGTTTCATTTTTGTTTGTCTTTTCTATCATTTGGTCTGCCACCCATTGGTGGGTTGGCTCTACTAGAGGGTTGTCTACCCTCTGTGCAGGTGTAAGATAATGTATATGTCTGTACATTTTGGCTTTGTTTTATGGTAGCTACTCTACATTTTGTTTTTGGTGTATATTGATGTATATGGTGTATATTTTCTGTAATCTTATGAATATATGCTTCAACCCTCAGCCCTCTTATACATCTTGTGTATATTTTGTACATATGTTCTATGTATATCCCTCAGAGTTTGCAAGTTCTTCATTCTCTGTCATGAATTTCAACCTGACAGGATAGAGCTCGATGACACAAGGTCACCACAGCTCAAACTTGGCACCTTTTTGGTTCAAACCATGGAGGATTTCTCTCTCCTCTATCTTGTCACATTAATGGCAGGATTAATTTCCCATGTATAGATTTAAAATGCATCCAATCTGACATTCAATTTTTCCCTATGTCAGCCCACTTGTCCTAATCAATGCCATAACTGTCTTTACACCACCTACCATTTTCCCACATGCCAGCGCACATCAACCAGAGTATGGCTTGTTTCTAGTCACTTTAGAAATGGCTAGTTTGTCTAGGCTCTAAACTCCCAACGAGATCTTGTCTCCTAGTTTTTCTCATCACTGTGTCCGCATACTCCAGAGTGCTTAAGCTATGTTCATTTTTAGATACTCTAGAACTTTTGATATAGGTGCTAATGTTTTCTTGATAGGTGTGGGCTGGTAGAGAATTTCCTAGAGTCTTAATTCATATTTATGTGTCCTAACAATTTTCCG
Organism: Thuja plicata; assembly: GCA_018584345.1. Taxonomy (NCBI): domain Eukaryota; kingdom Viridiplantae; phylum Streptophyta; class Pinopsida; order Cupressales; family Cupressaceae; genus Thuja; species Thuja plicata. The sequence continues at coordinate 749,574 of MU223517.1, read as the reverse complement.
ATCTTCCAGGTTGTTGATAAGACGATTGAAAATGTCTGGCAACATTGCACCTCCTGATAGCCTGGAACTACCAACCACCTCTACCCGGGCAGCCACAAAATCAAAGATGGAAAGAATTTTGGCCAAGTTTCCTTTGACCTCCAAGTATCTAAAAGATGGAGGTGTTACGGGGTCCAAGATAGAATCCAAAGTTCATGAAATAACAGATCTAGACCCCAGGAGTTGGGCTGAATTACATGGCCTGATACAGACCACTTACAGGTTAGAGGAACAGGTGGATTAAATCACCACTTGCCTAGCTTCGTTTGACATCATCAAGGCTACAAAATTTCCAAGCATGGTGCAATCAACTAAGCTTATTCAGCAGTTGGTGGCATTGTACAATGTGGCCACTCGTTCAATTTTACTTCCAGATCCCCGGTCGCTACAATATCCCACCACCATCGTCACATTGGATGCCCCCACCTTTTTTTCTGGGTTGGGAATTCCAAAGTTCAAAGGGTTCACCATCATCACCAAGGCCAGCTCACTCAAGGAATTTGGTGAGGCCGAGATCATTTTCTGGCAACACCTCAACAATCATTCATTGAAGTCTCCAAAGCGAGACTATACAAGGATGAAATCGGAAATTCCATGTGGGGATTTAAAGGAGCCCATTCAAGTGGGCATAATATTTTTGTGTAGAATCTTTGGATGGCCCCACACCTGAGAATTCATAGCATGGATGTATTATTTCTTATACTGCATAACAATGCACAATAGGACTTTCAACTGGGCGGAAATTATATCCAATCATGTAGATACACAGATGAAGACCGTAACCCAAAATTCACAATTCTATATGACTTCATATGTGCTATGGGGATTGGCACATCAAAGGCTGGATTTTTAGGGCCTAGGAACAATTGGAGAGGTTAGGAATGGCCTGGGATAGGTCACACCTTGGGATCATTATCCCTAGTTGCAGTGGGAGCTCAACCTCAAGAATTTCTGCCAGGTAAATGACACCTTCATTTACCACAACATTCTTACACTTACCCGAGATTATGGGTACTACCTCTCACAGATGGAAATAACACTGGTCAATTCTTATGGCCAATATTTTATTCAATTCTAACTCCATACATACATCAGGATGACAGGCTTCAATGGGAATTCCTACGTCCTTCCCCAGTATTGCGGGGATAGGATTATTCTTTTGAAATTCTATAGGTAGATGATGGATTTGCACAACCTCTTCACAGTGAAGAAGGTCATGAATATACCATTCCCCTTCTCTTGTAGGGATTACACATGCATCCTAACCATGACCTGGGAGGTAGATAATGAGTTAAAAGGATTGGGGCTGGTTGAATTCAACCACATCTGGAAAAATTATGATCCTAGCAGAAAGATTGTCATTGCATTACCTAGGGCATCCCCCCGCATGAGGAAGACATTGAAGACTTCTGGGAAAATTGCTAGGACAACTTTGATCTCAGGGCCCAGTAACATACAAGAATGAGCAAAGGGCTCATGGAAGCACTAGGCCTTTGGACTTTCCTGAAGGGTTTCAATGAAGGCGGACTGCTAGAGGATCCAGTATACAAAGGATAGGGGCTAGAAAAATTAGACCTCCCTCTAGTGGATCGGTCCACTCCAGAGGATTTAATGATTGAAGGGGTTTGTCACTCCATTATAGAAGCAAGCCACAAGTATTTTTCTTGTGTGTGCCCCAAAAGAAATTGTAAGAAAGTAGCGGTCAAGAAGACCATCCCTTCTTTAGTCAGCGACAAACCTTTTTCATTTGACATGCCTGCTGAAGCAAGTGTGAGTAAAGGAAAATAAAAAGAGGGACTTCTGGTGCCTAAGGCATCCCCTCAGATCCCCACACTCCTAATGGAAAAGCTACATGACCAGATTGAGGTGGCAAAGTTGGCCAGTCAAAAAATTAGCATGTTGGTGGCTATTGGCCTCCCAATCACCCCAATTCCATCTACTTGCTCAACGAGACCCCCTTCATTGGAAATAATGATGAATAGGTAGACTTTTGTTGAGGCAGAGGCTTCCAACATTTTGGACACCAGGGCTTCTCCAACTAGGAGAAAGAAAATAGCTATGATCCGCAGACCAAGCGCCACCCTTGGTATGCCCGAGAATCCCCTGATGGATGTAAGTTTAGATTATCCCAAACTTGAGGATATCTTAGAATCCTCTCTAGCACACAACAATTTTGATGACAAATTCTCAGTGGATGAGCTTCTGAAGATTCGGCAGGGCGTTGATACTGCAGTGAAGGAAATTGAAGCTCAAGATAAAGAAGAAGCCTATGCAGAAAAGGAAATTCCTGAAGAAGAATATGCATCTGAACAAGAGGCTCAAGGAGAAACCCAAACAGAGCATGAACATGAAAGGATATCAGTCCAGGTGACTACATATTTACCAAGGCAACCAACACTTGAGCCATCAATGGAAGGAGAACCCAGATCCTAGGGAACAATAGTACCTCCAACCATCACGCTCTAGGTGCCTTTGGATACTTCAGGTGACCAAGTGCCCCGAAGCACCTTTGGTGAGGTTGTAACAGCTACCACCTTGCTAAAATTTGGCCAGCAACCTCACCCACCTCTGAAGGATGTCCCAATGGAGGAGGAGAATTTTGAAGTAGATAAGGCCAATAAGGCCCAAGAGTAGCAGCAACCAATGGACCAAGAGGTCATGGGAGAAGAAAATGAAGAGGCTGTTGATACCAATAGGGAAGATGAAGTCCTTGAGAATATAGACATGGAAATTGGCAGAAAGATTCTAGGTTATTTTGCAGAAGATGCCAGTGTGGCAGAAAATACAAAAAGTTCCAGAGAATAGGAAGCAAGAAAGGAACCAGAATAAGAGCAGGGAGCAAGAAAGGGACTGGAACAAGAACAGGAAAAGGAGCCTTAAGAAAATATAAACTCAAGGAATGCACCACTAGATTCAGAAGTGAATCTTAGTGAGTAGGAATTGGCAGCAAGGCTGCCCTAGCCGCCCTAATGGCTAGTAGAAACTAGGAAGAGAAAGGCTCTAGCAGTGCCTATGGGCACTCCTTTGTCACTAGCTAAAATGATGGCCAAGAATGCTGAAATAGAGAAGCCCAAAAGGGTACGGGTGGTCCATACTCTCTAGACCAACCCAACAGGAAGTACAGTTTTGGTCATTACGACTCCCCTGGAAAATATAGATGTAGCAGCCATGAGGCCTAAAGACTACACTATAACAGAGGTCGAGCTAGGGAAAAGAGATAAGCAAGGAGAGATCGACTTACTAAAAGAGGCTACCAAGGCTAGAATTTACAAGAGAAAAGAGAAACAAACACCAATCTCCTCACACTTCTGGCAGAACTAACATGACCTTTGGCTGAAGTCCACCTCAGAACCCTTTCTTCTTGATTGCCACTTACACAGGGTGATGTGGACTCACTGCACATGATGAAGAAAAAGGTGCAAGCAGTAGATGGGTGGGCAACTGAGGAAATAATAGTGATAAGAGAATTTCTGGTGGCATCCCTCCCAAACGTTTACATGGTAGATCTCACCCTTAGCCACACAAGAAGCTCAGCTCAGGTATGGGAGTTAGACTTTGAGAAATAGGGAAATGGAAGGCTGGGTTGGAGGAGATCCGCAGCATTGGTGAAGAGGTTGCCACATAATCTGGCATTTTGGGAGAAGAATCATATGATTCCCTCCAGGTCTAGTACTCTAGACTTGCCCTCAAAATTGAGGTTTGCAAGGAACTAGTTAAGACCTTAAAAGAGAAATTGACAGCTACCCAATATGCCTTGAATTTATTCAAAACATTCATGGTCAGGGTATCACAAGTTGATCCCTTCCCCACTGGAATGTGTACCTTAGAGGACTATGTCCTCACTAAGTTTGACAAAAGGATGGAATCCCTGTATCCATCAGGCGGAGATTTTGATCAAGGCAGGTTGTCCCAGTTATAAAAGACTATGATTTGGTCACATGATACCATCAAGATGGTGAACAAATTCTAGAATGGGGTTGAAGAGGTTGAGGAGGCAATGGAGGTTATCTGTAGCAGATTGGATAGCATCTGGAGCATAGATTAGGAGAGCATCAGCCAAGTGTTAGAAGCTTGGGAAAAAATATATGTCAATAAAGTTCTCCAGAGCTCGGAGAATTTGGCTTGACATCATATTTTGCATTCTTTATTCTTTTGGAACGCAAGTTCCCAGATCCTGGAGTTCTAGATCCCACATTTTTGAATTCTTCATGTGACCCATGTCTTGGATCCCAATGCCAACCGGTCACTTTTAGGACAATAATGAAGGTTGTCAGAATGTGGGGAACTATAACAAGGCACGTTAGCTCAATGGGAAGTTTCTGACAGGTGGTCTTCCCAAGGCCCCACTTCAGAGGTACACTTGGCACATCAAAGACAAGATGCTGCTTTCCCATTTATGAAGCATGTAGCCTCGATCCCTGGGGAATTGAATTTCTTCTTTCTCCTTCTCGGCTCTCTTCTCGAGGCCAATTCTTCCACTCCACCTTTCTTGTCTTATTCTTCTGACATGTTAGGCCTTTCCATCTCAAGGTTTTTTGTAACGTGGTGCAAGTAGTACTGGCCACTAGATAATGTATTTTATTGTAAAAATTTAAAATAAGTTAGGGTTAGGGTTATGTCCAAAGATGTGTATAAATAATAAGTCTAGCCTCATTCCAAGGGTTAGACAAATTGATGATTTATAGTCCACAGTTAACAGCAAAGCAATTTTTCTCATTTCCTAGTTGCAGAGCTCAATGCTCCATAGTTTTAAGCTTTTAGTAGTTAAATGCTCCCTGGGAGTTATCATTGTACCACGCACCAGTGCTTGCTGGAAGGATGTTAATGAAGAAGAAAGGGTTCTCTTAATGATGTTTTTGGCACTCTGTCTTCTGGGTTGATAGTATTTTTATGCTTTATGTTCTTTGTGTCCTTTTCCCTAACGATTAAAGTAGATTAATGACCTCCTTTCTTTGCTACTGATAAAATATAATCTGATGGTTGTATATTTCTTCGGTATTTAGTTTAGTGTGTTGGAGCATTGTCGATGTTTTGAATGTTTAGCATAATTGTAGGTAGATGAAATATTTCTAACTCTGCAAGATCTTTTTAAGTTTATTTGTTAAGTAAAAAGCATGCTTGGAGAAAACCCCACTCACCTGAATCCTCAGAAATGACAAGTTGAAGATTACTAGCTATCCCCCTCAAAAAATAGTCACATCTCCCAACTGATCCCCACACTCTTGAGACCCGATCTGACGTGCTTGGAGGCCTGGGGAATCTCATTTCCCGGGACAACCTTTACAGGTGAAGTTGGCTAGTACCCTGGTACCCAGTGACAACTTACACCTGGTGGCAGACCCGGTCGCAAAGTCCTGTCAGCAACATGCAGGCTTGGAGTCCCCAAAACTAATTAGGGTTACAATATAATATGCTTTCTTTGAATAACTAAAACCCTAACTATCTAACCCATCAAAAGAAATCTGGAATCATCTACTGAAGATCAGATCTATCTTTGAAAAGTAGCTTGCCATAAATGAAAATCTCTGGAAAAGGTCGATGGATCTGATATGAAAGAAGGCCACTCAAAAATACATGGAATGAGGTCATAATTAGGAAACCGATCTTGGGTCAAATCGACCATACTATTTGTAGAGAATAATGCCAAAAATTAGATTGCCACTTCAGAAAAGCTGACTCAACCCCTTGCTCCTCCTCAAGGGTCACCCCTTATCCATCTAATCCTCTGCCAGTCGGCTCTGCCATAACTGTTACAATCTGATGCAAGGATATGTGAATTTTTAAATATTTGTATGATAGTGGTCATAGCTAGTGTGGGTACCTGCATCGATGGCTGAGATCAAAATCTAATTTTACTTTGAAACATAGCTATAGATGAGTTTACTCTACCTAGGCCTTGTATTATAATCATAGGTCACCTTTCCTTTCTTATCACTAAATCTCCCAACTGTTCCCTTTAACTTTAGTTATATCATGAGACTCGGCGACAATACAGTCTCACAAACTCCTTATCTTTTTATTAACACTGCATCCTTTTGGAGACCCATCAACAAAGGTGATATCATAGTCGCAAAACAAAATGGAATATACTGTCATAGTTACAAAACTTGGAGACTGAAGGAGTGTGAAACATGGGCCCATCAAGACACGCGTTCCCCGATCATTTGTTTACTATTGCCTTGTCACCACTATCACCCACATCATCACTTAACTTAACTCAACCTATTTTTAACCATAGAGAAACTGGAGAATTGATGACTAGGCAAACTTGAGTCTCATAAAGGATTCTTACCCCTTCATTTAATCAGGAGACCTCCTGACTGAAAGGACTTTTAGCCTTATCTCACTTTTAATCAAACTACATTCATGGGTTAAGAAAATAGTTTAGTCACAGTACCTCATGATACTTTATTAACCTTGGTTTATATTAGGAGACTACGTGACTAAAGGGAAATCTTGGGGTTGCTGGGTAAAATAGAATATGTCTTCTTCCTCACGCAACTTAGAGACAAAGGTAATGCTAAAAGTGCACATGGAGATTTTAAGAACTTAAGTGACCTAACAAGGTAATGAGAAAATAAAGTGAGAAATGGATGAGCTAGGGTTACCATGAAACACTTAGGATTTCATATTTAGGTTATTTTCATGGTAAATGGCAGAACAGGGGATTGAAAATATATGTAGAGGACATGACCAAAACTAGAAACCCAGAGTCTTTTACAGGTTGGGCTCAACCCTCGTGGGAGCCTCATTTTACTCCAGCTGTAGCCAATTTTACTAGATGAGGAAAATTTGGGTAACAATTACAGCTGGACATATTCGAGCTTCTACTGAAGCAACTAGAGGAGAACATGAGGACCATTAGATCAACAAAATATAATTCATTTAAGTTCAGTTCACTCCTCATGTGTATATTCTTCTAATTTCAAGACTTTTCCCCCTATGTTGGTAATGTCAATTAGGGCACTACCCAACTAGTAACAATTCAAATTAGTGAATTTATCAAGTCATTAGGGCACAACTTTACATCAGCTATGGATGTATATTTCACCAAATTCAAAGATAGAATGTAGAAAAGGATGAGGATACCTGAAGAACTAGTGGAAAAGTATAAGGATGATATATGTTTCATAGTGGACACCGACACCACCTTGATCAAACTAGTTGTATCGAGGAAAGCATGGTTAGCACCACTTGATTATGAAATCAACATTGATCATGCCCAAATGCTATTGAAGCATTACTAAATGAGGTAGTTGACAAATCACTACCAAGATTTGGTACCTATGAAGAAGATAAGACCAGAATTAAAATAGGCTAGTAGTGAAGAAGATTGACAGAAAGAAAAATAAAATGGTGAAGACACTTAAGAAGAAGTTTTCGGTAAATGATGAAGAATCAGAACAACAAGATGACACCAAGGGGCAGTCTCCCATTGGTGAAGGTGAACAAGTGAGTGATTCTAAATCTAAAAAATTTGATGCACCACCATGAAAGAAGCCAAGGAATACTTCTACATCAAGAACAAGGAGTTAGACTACCAAAGATGTAGATTCCTCATCAGTGAAGAAAGGTACAATCAGGACCTATAAGAGAAAGCCTCAAACTGGGAAATAGGCACTGAGGAAAAGAAGAAAATAAATCTAAGGTAAAGAGAACAAAGATGACATTGCACAATATGAGAGTGAACAAGGAGCTCAACCTGAAAAACACAAAGATCCTACAATAATTAATGAGATTGCTGCATCAATAGTCAAGATAGGTAGCATATCAAATGCTAAGATAAGGAAATGGATAACCTTATCTCCTGAGGATCAGAAGAATATTGAAGGAGCCATCATTCAAGCAATGATTGCATTCAAGTATGTACCTATACAGTTTAATAAGATGATGCCACAAGAAATTTATGACAACCTATCAGAAAGGTGGACATATGAACTGAAAATTGAAAAATAGATAAGGGAAAGATCCCTAGTTAGAAGTATGCCACCCGAGTCAAAGATGGAAGAAGATGATGAAATGATGAAGAAGCAATCAAAGAATTTCTCATAAAAATTGAGAGCCTACAAATTATTACAGGGAATCTTAATAGAGCTTGACAAAGAAAGCAATGAAGCTTGGAGAGAAATACTTAACCTACCTAAAGAGGATACAAGCCCTGAGAAGGTATTAGCTCTTACCGAGACCCCTCACAATGAAGAGAAATAGGCTACAGTGAGCCCAGAGCACATCATTGTAAATGACACTAAGGAAGTCAATCCAATTGATATGACAACACAAGCAAGCAATGATATGGATGACATGCCACAGATCTTACAATCATTAGGGATGCTGCAGATGAAAAAATCAAAGATATAACTATAATTGATATCACTAGAGCTGATCCTGCAGATGAAGTAAAGAATGATGAAGATATAAATGTCACTACCGATCAAGGAGAAGAAAAGGAAAATGAAACATAGGATGCTGCACAGGTTAATATACCAGGTCAAATGCCTTTATTGATACAATCTATCAATATCATCTTAGAAGAAAATGAGAAAACACCTGACCATGATGCAAGCATACCCAAGGACAAGGGTGATGGGGAGAATAAAAGCACAAATGATAAAAAGAAAGATACAAGAGGAGAAGAAGAAAAAAGTGATGCCAAGGATACAAAGAAAGAGAAAGATACATAAAAATATAAGGTTGATGTAGAGATGTCTAAAACCAACCAACAAGTGAATACCGAGTAGTGGGATAAAGGCACAACACCTCCAAAGCCTTCACAAAGTACATTAGACCAAGCAAAGGAAATTTCTATGGTACTGCATACAAGTACTTCCAGTACTCTTGCAGAAAAGAAGAAGAAAAAGAATAATACAAATCCAGTCACATTGGATGAAATCATTGATATACCAGACTTTGATCCTAAAACATTGGATCCAGAGTCACTTACAAAGTATGGTGAACTTTGTAAAAGAAAGGAAATATAGGAAAAGCTCAAAAAGGAGCACAAAAACTCAAAAGTCTTGGAGAAAACAAAGGAGATACTTTTGCAGATTGTACCTAACACCAATATTGATCAAAGTGCCCCTATAATTGATCAATTAGTAGTTCTTATTGACACCATCACATCACAAAATGTCGATGTAGACAAGGCAATAGAAGAACATGCTGAGAAAAAGTGTCTATACAAGATTACTGAGAAAATCAGCTAGGAAGTGGTAGCACAAAAGGTAATACTTTTTGAATTAGTTACTACTATAGAACTAATAATATTAGAAGTAGTAAAATTAATTTAAAATTTGTGCACATTATAAACTCTTACTACTGAGCCTAGTGACAAGTTGGCCAAAATTGATGAAGATATTAAGGAAAGTGCACAAGGTCTCACAACCGATGAAAATGCATTCAAGTTGCATTATGAGAAGCTTGTGAAATTTAAATGGTTGAGACACGATATTAAAGAGGCAAAATCTAAACTCCGAGATGAGGCAATCGAGCTCAAAGTTCTACTACTACCCAATCTCACATTACTATAACAACATATGACTTTGGCAAGAACATTGATTGCCACCCCAGAGATGTTTGTTACAGAGAGAATATATGATATGCATGCTAGGGTCACCTTGGAAATCACGACCCTTGAGCACCTCAAAGAGCAATGGGAGAATCAAATGGAGGATATTAAAAAATCCCATTCCCACATTTTTGACAAATTGTAAAAGAACACCTTTGTCATTATTTCAAAAAAAGGGGGAAATGATATGATAAAGGGCGAAATAATAGAAAAGGGGAAATGATAAGATGAAAGGAGGAAACGATAGAAGAGGAAATAAATGTAGAAAGGAAAATGTAACATGTACACATACTATATCAAGGCATGCACCTAGGGGGAGTCATATTGACAAGGTAAATATTTTGGTGTACATACTGAACATTCCAATTTTGCACATATCAGTTTTTGATACTAATGCCAAAGGGGGAGATTGATAATCTAAAAGGATAATATATTCTGTCATTAGTATACAAAAGAAATAGTTTTTGAACCATTGGTAATATGATCACCAAAAGAAAGGTTTATAGTGCAACCCAACACAACAACAAATAGAGGTCACCAAAAATGTTAAAGTGAAAGTGAACACCAAAACCAATTTTCACCGACAGACAGGTCACAATGTAAACTGACAACACAACCTACAAAGTAACCTGATAGAGTAGTTCATAGAGTAAACTGAAAGACAGTCTACAGTGAAACCTGAGAAGTAGAATGTCTACAGAGACATCATCAAGGAAAGACTATAGAGCAACTTGAGCACTAGTCTACCGAGAGATCTTTTATTTTGAGAAATGTGGATCTGAGTTACATGTCAGATAAAACACTTAAGTTTTATAATTATCTTTAATGCTTATCTTTAAAACCATTTCTTGAGGGACAAGTAAAGAACATGTAATTGTTTTAATCAGTCTAACTGATTGTAAACATGCAAACTACGAGATCAAGTTCAAGTTGTAAAACTTTGATCGTATAGTTCTCATTGTAAAGTGTGAAACATAGACAGGTCAATACATTGTATAAATAGATGTAGAAATCAACTAGACAATGATGATTATAGCCACAATAGACATCTATGGATCAGACAGAGAGTTTTATGTAGAAGGACAAAAAAATATGAAATAAGTTATGAAGAACAAGATTCAAGGTTATCAAGCAGAACAAAGGTATTAATCTATCACTATAGGTGATACACATACATTGTGAACTTAAAGGATCTGTATTCAAAAATTTAGGATTGTACACTATTAGGTTAACAAGTATTTTTTACTACATTCTAACAAGTGTAGAAAATAGAAGAAATCCTTTAAGAAGGTGGATTTAACAATCCTTATGTAAATCTCTTAACCAAGTGCACAATTAATAGTGTTGCTAAATTTGTTAACCGAGTAGACCTAACCAGTCTAAAATGTTACTCCTAAAAAGGTAAGATCATCAGAAGTGATCAAAATTGTAGCCTTAACTAACACCTTCCATTCTACAGATAGTGAAGCTTTGTGGGTTTCATCCCCACCACAGTTTTTACCTTCTAACAAGGGTTTTCTCCATTACCAATTCTTGTGTCATGTGTAATTAAATTTCATGAATGTTTCTATGAATGTTTACATGCAATTAAGTCTATGTTTTGATACTACATGCATATGATAAGAAAAGCATCTATGGCCGGTAATGCAAGGAATTGATTACTAAAAGATTAAAGGTTAATTGATAAAAAAATTTAAGGGTACTGATTCATCCCTCCCCTCTCAGTATACACCATTCCATTATTTCAACATGCATGACTTTTCATGTAATATATCATCATCGCATTGCTTCTCGATCTATCCTGGAAGCCTTTTTAGTGAGATTAGAAGTTCATAGAATCAAAATTGTTTCAAATAGTAATACAAATGCTAGATGAATAGAAGATTCACTATTCCCAATGTATGAATTAATAACTAGAAAATTTTCATGAAATTATTCAAGGGTATGAAGTACTTATCTTCATGCACAAGATGCTTGCTTACACCCTCTTTGATACCGTGTTAATGTTTCTATACCAAGATTAAACTAAGTAGAAAAATTTCAAAACAATGAACACAAAGGCACATAATTTATCCTGGGAAAACCCTCCTTCTTGAGGGGAAAACCTAGCCACACCTCCAAAATTTTCTTCTTTATTTATGATAAAATAATTTGAATATAATCACTCCAATGATTGAAAGGCTCTATTGAACAGACAATACATCAGATATAAATACCACCTTTTTTCAAATATAAGAAGTGTTTAGATACATAACATAGACAATAATAAAACTTCACAATAAAATAACTACACTTAGAACTCTAGAAACATAAGTACTATCCACTTTTTCTCATCAAATAGTATGCAATATATATATATATATATATATATATA